>CABFVX010001599.1:19954-108072 GCA_902151425.1 Timema shepardi | reverse complement strand
GTGTGTGTGTGTGTGTGTGTGTGTGTGTGTGTGTGTGTGTGTGTGTGTGTGTGTGTGTGTGTGTGTGTGAGAGAGAGAGAGAGAGAGAGAGAGAGAGAGAATTGGTCATACCTTGAGCTGAAATCATGATTTTAATTCTAGCTCTAAAATCAAGGATAGCTTACTGATTTTTGAAAATTAGATTTTTTTTTTAAATGGATATAAATATTTTGTTTAAATTGGTTATTTGTTTTATAGAGAAAAAATAGTCCAATTGTTATTTTTGTTACAGATTATAAAGGTAATTTATTATATGATAATGTATGTATGATTGCACCATGCCATTTATTTATAATTGTACAAAAAAAAGTTATAAAAATAAGTTGACCCATTTTCGGAGATATTGAAAGTTTTTCTTTAATGGTTAGATAATTACAATTCTTTTGAACTATTAGTATTACAGCATGTAATGAAAAAATTAATAATGTTTTATTGTGAAATTGTTAAAATAATATGAATACAAATATTGTTTTCCACAGAGGAACAGTATTAAAAACTATTTAAAGAAAGCAATAGTAGCAACTAGGTGTGCAGTCTTTCACATCTCAAGAACAAACTGGAATGCTACGTTAATACTTCTACTGTAGCCTACATATGTCACATAAACTGATAAAATTTGATTAAAGGAGTTGATAAAAGTGTCAATATTAGGCAAATGATATCATTTGTGACCAAAATAAGTGTGGTTCACTGTCTAGTGGTGTGACTGCCCCAGGAGCCAAAGGTTTAAATGTAGAAAGATTATGTAGAAAGATTTTTTTTTTGTGATCTCTTTAGAAACAGTATTTTACTAGGAAACTAAATATGAATAGAAATCATAGAACAAATTATTTGCAAAAAGTTCGTCTTAACTCTCTTAACATACATATTAGGTAAATTTAAGCTAGCCAACAATTTCCTTATCACCCACATTTGTGGTCGCATGGTCTAACTAATTAGAACAGAGTACAGAAGAAACACATTTTCATTTGGTATATACCAAATGTACAACCACCTACCAAAACCAATCAAATACATAAAAATATATATACGTTTTTAAAAATAAACTTAAACACATTTTAATAAATCAACTACATGGAACTAAATTACAAAAAATATATTTTCTAGGACACAACTATCCAAATAAATTAATTAACTCTATAAATATAAAACTTTAATCAATAAAATTTTGATAAAAACCTCTTTATTAATGTATATATATATACAGGTACAGACAGACAAACAGAAATGCAAAAACCACTCTCTCGGATTCGGGGGCTTATGAAACGTTGAAATTAATCAAAATCTAGAGTTCAATTTTTTGATGATCCCAATACCTTCTGTATCTGTAAGGCAGTGAGAAAGTATAAAGGAGCGCAATATACCACAATGTACTAGAAAATAATCATTATAGCATCAGTGAATTATATAATGTAGTATTGTCTCTAAATCAATTAGATGCACATTGACTATTTCTTTATTAACCTCTCTTACAGCAAAATATCCTCAAATACATAACAGTCTTCTATTATATACTTCAATGTTCTACCACAGTCTAATACTAAATAAAGTTGCTAAATTAAATTTATAAGTTCTTCACCTAGAGCAGGAGATCAAATAATTTGATTGTTAAATTTATAATTTACATTGTAACATTGATATTAAAATCGTAAATAACTAAAATATAGTAAAGTGAAATTGTAATAAACTTCAACTTCAAATTTCAACTTGTCACTCTTGTGTTAGGCTTGAATCAGGTAATGGAGATATTGGGGTTAAAACCCTGGTCAGTTATAGTGATGTTGAAATTCCTAAATGGTTTCTCACTCTTCCCTCATGAAAATGGCAGTACATTTCCTTTATAACTATACCTTCCTTATTAATATTCCATTGGCGTAATTAATGCATGTATATAACCCAAACGGGGACCTAATAATAAGTGGTGGAAAAAACAAACAAATAACTTTCTTATCAGGAAGGATCAGATGGATGTTAACAGTTCAGAAAAATTTCTATACAGTGTTTTGGGTGAGTTGTGCCGTGACTTTTATCATAAAATTTATCAAAATCACAAGCTGTGAACATCATATATTGATTTGATTCGTGATTATTACTTTGAAAGTGGAAGGTTTAACTTCCGCCAAATGTTACATCACTTTACTATGTGTTTTAATGGTAATTTCCCTTTTTTTAGCCAAGGAATCCATTTCAATTGTGAGGTTTTTAACTTTCATTTTAGTTTTAATTTCAGATTGGTAATATAAATTAACATATTTTACTAATGTGCATGTTAACAACACGGCTGTGCTCATAATACTAACATTTTACTTGCGTATCTGGAACTACATTAGATTGAATTTGGCTCTAACAGTTTGCCTAAAATATTGCCAGGGTGAAAGAATAAAATGCTACTTTAGTTGGTCCCTCATATCCCTTTGATTTGTACACCAGTGAAGATAAATAATTGGAGGTAAAAAGATTGAATATTTATGTGTATAACCAAATTAAAGTAAAAATTAGGGCTGGGCCGATGCCGATTATTAATCCGATCATCGGCCGATTATCGCATAACCGGCGATTCCGATGATCGGGGTTTGAATCTCCGATTATTTATACCGATTATTCAAAATGTGTGGGTATATTTTAAGTCCTAAAATATTAAAAACATTTTTTTTATCCCTTTTCCTTCGTTTGTAATCTTTCAATAATTAGCTTTATCTTAGCGACTTGCGTTTGCAATAAACAGCACATCCAACATTCTAACAAAATATATCAGAATAAATATATTTACCATAGGCCTTTTTATCATTTATGCACGTTATTAGAAATAAAAATACTCACAAGTAACAAATTTACTAACCATCATATAAAATGTTAGCAGATCGGCATTGTTTTATATCAATTTGTTAAAAATATTTATAAAATGAAATATCAGACGCAAGAATAACGTGCATGCGCACTACATTTTGTTTTACATGGAAAGAGCTTTTATTTAATTTTGTAATGCTGTTTATTCAAAATGTATGGGTATATTTTAAAACCATAAGTCATAAACATTAAATATAAATTTGAAAACTAAAAGATAAATTTAATAATCTATTCCCACGTATATAAACACAACTTATATTTTGAGTTTACAATAAACAGGGTAACCAAAGCTACTAAAATAGCAAATTAGAATATGTATTTTTACCGTAGGTCTTATTCCAATTTATGCAGATGCACATTATTAGAAATAAAAACGCTCACAGGTAACAAATCTAATATTCATAAAATAAAATATTAGCAGATTGGTGTTGTTTTATTTCGATTTGTTAAAGATGCCCAAAAAAATGAAACATCGGACGTACGCACATGCGCACATTTTGTTTAAATGGAAACCATTTTTCTTTTAATGCAAGTACAACACTTTTTTTTTCATGAACATTATAATCAAATTTTCTGTTTATTATTGTGATTTGTTTTTGTTTAATGACAGGTTCAGTTGTCTTAACAGTAAGAATAAGAAGGAATACTTAAACAACCTTTACATTTTAAAAGTTTCTATTTACATGTTATTAAAACAAATCTATATTGAACATTATAAAACTAGTAAAAGTAATTATTTTTTTTTCTTTAAGAGTCATTTTACTTTATACACATATAAAAATTGGAAACAAAAATAATCGGTATCGGTAATCGGCCTAATCGGCAACAAATGATCGGCATCGGACTAATCGGCAAAATAGCTGATCGGCCCAGCTCTAGTAAAAATAATTATATTTTAATTAGATTCCCCAGTGTGTGTGTGTATGTGTGTGCGTGCGTATGTGTGTGTGTGCGTGTGTGTGTGTGCGTGCGTATGTGTGTGTGCGTGCGTATGTGTGTGTGCGTGTGTGTGCGTGTGCGTGTGTGTGTGTGTGTGTGTGTGTGTATGTGTGTGTAGAGTAAATTTTAGTGTAATAACTGATCTAAGAAATTAATCTTTAAATAATATTTTACTTTCTTAACACTGGGAAAGAGGGTTGTAAAATTATGGGAGGCAGTTTATTTATCCTTCGACATGGACACCATAAAACATTTACTGCCTATGCAAAAAATGTCTATCAAAAACTAAACTTCCCAGCACAACATAAAGTAAAAACAAAAAAAAAATGCATCCTATTGGAGTGAAAATCCAGTCTTTTGAGTAAATATGTAATGAGCAATGCATTCAAGTCAGTACTTTAAACCATTTATAAATTACTTTTGAGTAAGCTCTATCAGGTCAAAGTATTTATCTATCTACCATTCAACTATGTTCAGGGGTGTGGAGCAGGGAAATAATTTGCCCCTTCTTGACTAAATTGCGCCTCTCACCCTCCCTTCAGATATATTACAACTCCTCTGATATTATCAAATATTAAGCTGAACAATGGCCTTAAATCAAACTCCAAATGACCTTTATATGCACTTAATTTTCAAAAATATTCTGGAGAAAATCACTAGCTTCTAGAGGCATCTAACAATCAGAAAAAATCAGGCAACTAGCAGAGTGAATAGCTTCTAGGGCCATCCAAATTTCAAAAATTTAAAGGGGAGGACCACTTAAAATAGATTCTTGATGCATGCAATCTTAAATAACTTTCCCATAAAGACCACTCTAAATAGTTTCTGAAAGCATTCAATTTTAGAGAATTTGTTGTTGGAAGACTACTTCAAATATCTTATGAAATATAGAGGCATCTAATTTTTTTTTTTTAATTCAGAAGATGATCATTCCGAATAATGTATAAGAAGATCTAATTTGACAATATTGTCGGGCAAAGCCCACTTTCAATCACTTCTAGAGGCATAACATTTTTGGGAAAAATTCAGGCGAGAAGCAATATAAATAGCTTTTAGAAGAATCCAAATTTAATCGAATTTCTATGGGAGGACCCCTTAAAATTTCTGTTATGAAATCTAAATTTAAAAAAAAATCAGGGTGAGGACTATTTAAAATAACTTATAGAGTAATCCCAATTTCATAGATTTTCCCAAAGGAGGACTACTATATGGCTATGGAAAGGACTATCCAAATTAGTGACAACAAAACCAGGGTGTGAAATGTAAGAGGGGTCACTGTCCTTTCTAGAATAAACTAGCCCACCTCTAGATGTATAACACACCTTTTAATATTCTCGAATTTGAAGATGAAAGAGTACATCAAACTGCAAATAACTTCAAAAGGCATTCAATTTTCAAAACTGTGCCATTCCAAATATTTTAAAGAGGCATGCAATTTTAAATTTTTTCTAAGAAAGGGCCACTGCAAATAGAGATGGAAATAAATTTCAACAAAAATAATCAAGACGACAACTCCAAATAGCTCCTAAAATCATACAGTTTTCAAAAATAGCCAGGTGAAGATAGTTAGTTCCAAAGAGCATCCAAAGATATATAAATTTTAAAAAATTGCTTTAGGAAACCTTTTATAATAGTTTCTAGAGGCATCTGATTGTTTGAAAATTAGGGTGAGTATTAATCAAAATAGCTTCAAGGGGCATCCAAATTTCAAAAATGTCTAGGGGAGGACAACTTTAAATAGCTTCAAGAAGTTTTTTTTTTTAATCAAGGTGAGGACTACTCAAAATATCTTCTATATTTATCAAATTTTCAAAAATTCGCTCAGAAGCAACAAAACATATAGCTTCTAGAAGCATCCAAATTTTAACAAAATAACTAGGGAAGACTACTCCAAATAGATTATAAAAATAATTTAATTTTTAAAAAAAATTGTAGGAAGACCACTCCAAATAGCTTTTAAGGGCATCCAATTTTCAAAATTTAATGGGGAGTGATGAGCAAAGGAAGTGTAAAATCATGATCTACAAGACATACTATGAACCAATATTGACACTTGTAGTGGATACATGTGAAATGAAGGAGCAGGATAAAAGCAGAATTCAAACCTGTGAAATTAAATTATTGAGAAGTACTAAAGGAGTGACAAGGAAGGCTAGAATGAAAAATGAAAGGGTGAGAGGAATTGTTAAGAAGGAGCCAGTGCAGGAAAATATAGATAAGTCATGATTAAGCTGGTACGGTCATGTAAGGAGAATATACTAGGAGAAGGTACCATATAAGATGCTGGATATTGAAGTGGAGGGCAGGAGTCCAAGAGGAAGACCAATAGACAGGTGGCTTAAGGTAGCACAGAGAAGTGTCGATGAAAGAGGAGAACAATGGTTCATTGTAGAGGAGAGGTGGTGGGGAGAAAGGATACATCGGAGAGGTTTATGTTCCAAACAGACCCTGTGAGTGACTGGGGGCTGTTCATGAAGATGATGATGATGATGATGATGATAATGATAATTATAATTATCAGGAAGAGGTTGAATGAGGGTGTGGGTTTGGAGGAAGGGGAAGTAAGTTAAAAAAACTTTCTTTTTTTCCCCTTCTCTATACAAAAATTTGACAGGTAGCAACCATTCTAAATAGATTCTAAATGCATAATATTTTCAAAAAGAATCAAGGCAGCGTCAAAACTAATAGCTTCTAAAATCATACAGATTTTAAAAAATTTGCTAGAGAAGACCCTTTCAAATAGCTTCTAGAGGAATCTTATGACCAGAAAAAAATATTAGAGTTCGATCACTTGAAATAGCTTTGAGGAACATCTAAATTTCAGAAATGCCTCGCTGGGGACCACTTTAAATATTATTTAGAGGATTTTTTTTTATAATCAAAGTGGAGACTACTTAAAATAGTTTTTATAGGCATTGAATTTTTAAAAAATTATTGAAGAACCACCACAAATAGCTTCTATACACATCCAACTCTTTGAAAAATGTCTAGGGAAGATTACTCCAAATGGCTTATAAATATATTCTAATTTTCAAATATTTAGGAGTAGGACCACTCCTAATAGCTTTGATAGGCATTTTATTTTCAAAAATTTATCGGCAAGGGGTTGGATGGGGGGGTAGAAGGGGGTTAGTAAATAATTATTTTTTTTACTAGAGACTCCCTCCCCTTTTCCTTTGTACAAATAAGGTTCCACTGCCACTGACTCTGCTAAGACTAATAAAAATGCTTTGACCTAAAATTATTAGTTAGATATGTTTCAATATTGGCTAATATCAAATTTAAATGAATACTTACGGATTGAGATTACATTTTACTCCAGTGTAGTGCAGACACTATTTAGCATTTAAAGTCTGTGGTTATTTTTTGAATTCGATTTTAAGACACAGGTGTATTGCATACTGAATATGTTCATGAAACTTAACTTATTTTAGATTTCATAAATGACTTGATTGATTAAAAGATACACTTTGAAGTGTTTATTGTGGGGGCGGGGCACCTGATTCATTGTTACACCCTTTACAATAGATTTAGTTTAAGCTAGTATACATTTTAAACAGAGATAAAATATTTGTCATAAACAAGTATATTATTATTATTATTATTAGCACCGCGTCTTACTACCCATTCGGGTTATACGCACTTACGCTAATATGTAATGGTAGGGTGATTGTGAGATGAAATGAAGGACCTACAGTTTAACGTGGAATCCGAACCACGGTGGAGGCCTGGCATTCCCCACATTCACAAGATGTCTTGACAGAGGTGAAAGACTATAAACAAGTATAAAAGGACATGAACACTATAAATATTTTCTCAATATATGTTATAGCTCCATAAGGATCTGAATATTCAGTTGGCAAAGTTACTTGGGCAAGTCATGGAATAGTCTTAAATGGCTAATTTTACATATCAATAGCTCAGGGTCTGAGATAAAATAAAACATTTCCTTTAAGTTGCACTTACTTGGCTAAAAACCTCTTATAAACAAGCCCCTATATAAAACTTAATGCCTGAACTTGGACCCAAGAGAAACATGTTAAATATTTATATTTACTAAAATACCCTTCCGACAAAGAGTCCTAAGAGTCCTATTACACATGCCACTCCATAGTATCAATCTAATTTGTTCTCTCTCTCTCTCTCTCTCTCTCTATATATATATATATATATATATACATACACATACACACACATGCAGAAGTTGATTTCTAAAATTTTAGGTAACGAAATGCATTACCGGGGAGTGTGGTGCCCCCCAACCCCTCCCAGATATTTTTTTTAAATTTAAGCTTCAAAAGACATGTTTTTAAGCCATTATTTTCTTCTAAAAACAGAAGAAATTTTCTTAATATGTATCATTATGTGACTGTGTCTTAATGCTTTTCAATTATATTTAATGCAAATGCTCACCAGATATTTAATTTAATTTTGATTTGTTTACTACTAGTTTTACTATACAAACAGGAATGACAGGACCGATTAGAAATTTTAAGTCATAGATTACACAAAACAAATAGTTTTAATTCTTACAGATGCATTTTGAATTAAAAATACTCATAGGCTATTATATACATAATTAGAAAAAATTATAATACTGTCCATTTTAGAAGAAAATGCATCATATCATCATATTCAATGCCCTTAGACCTTTCCTTACTCTGAGTGTCTATGGCAGAATGCCGTCCTGAAACAAGCCACGAGTCAACATACTTGGAGGGATTAAACAAACAAAGAGGGGGTCCAATTATTCTTATAAATAAAATACCAGAGACGATTGTTGTCTTAAAAGATGTTCTTAGTGATGTCATAATCAAATTCATCTGGGAGAAACCCCTCTCGCATTCACTAGAAGATATAGCAAATGACTTGATTACATTCTTCAATACAAGACTGTCCGGAAATGTCTTACCATATACATATTCCCGGGAACTCAATTAATTGTCTTTCTTTGAGTTTTAACTTGGTAGCTAGCTTCTTCATTTTATTTTCTCCATAAGTTATTTGCACATTTTTGGGCCAGTTTTTCATGTCTATTAAGTTTTATCAAGATAATAATCTCCAAATATTGTTCACTCATCAGTCTCTTCTCAATTGATTGTTCCAATTATTCGTAGAGCTTCTCAGGATATAGATAATCATTACTCTTGAAACCTTCTCTTTTATGAAGAGGAACTCCCACAAAATTAAAATGTTGTACTCGTTCTACGGCCGTAGTATAATAGGTACCTAGAACTAATTTTTTCTACTTTCAAATACAGAGACTGTTGATTTCAATTTTTCATTTACATAGCCTAAGCCAATATTTTGATGCTGCAAGCCTCGCTCAACTCAGAGAGTTCCTGTAACGCATCACACATCAAATCAAGATCTAAAATGAAGTTTACATCGGTAATTTTATTCAGTGATACACCTTGTGATGAGAGAAAAAAGACTGCGTTTTAGGGCACGTATCTGTCATTGTTGGGCACATAAACTATTATTCACATAAGTTGCAAATTTTTAAATAAAACACTGCATTTATGTATGTAAAGATATATTTTTTTGAATTTCGTGTTTGCCTTAATAGAGGTACCGGAACGCCGTTCTGGCTTGTTCCGTCAGAAGTTAAGCACTCTATGTATGTGTATGTGCGTATGTATGTATGTATGTATGTATGTGTGTTTGTATATATATATAGGTAGAGATTGAGAGTCTAATTATTTTTTTTAAATCACCTATATTATTATAGAGAGGGTATGGAAAAGCCACAGTGAGAATTCACATGAAGAAAGACAAATTTCACCCAGCTGAGCTTATAATCTTGAATTGAACTTTGTTACCAGAGATACAATATATATAAACTAAATATACAACAATTTATATAGTAATATATTGCTTACAAAATAAAAATCTAGACAATACACAATACACCAGTGGGGCAAACAGTTTTAGGTGATGGGCTTGCATTATAGGCCTATTGTATCTCTGGTAGCAAAGTTCAATCCAAGATTAGAAGCTCAGCTGGGTGCAATGTGTCTTTCTTCATGTGAATTTTCACTGTGGCTTTTCCATTCCCTCTTTATGATAATATAGGTGATTTTTTTAATTAGCCTCCCAATCTCTACCCCTTAGATCATGCCATTCATTAATGATCTTTAAGTTAAATTTGATGATGTTGATCATCATTATAATAATCATAATATTAATATTAAAAGGACAACAAATTTTTGTTTATGAAAATATATTTTTAAAACTGCCAAACCATAGGATTGATTGAATAACGATTTATAGACCTCTTTTGGTTTCAATAATCACTTATATAAAATGTGTGTGTATATTTTATAATAAAGAAATGAATTATATAATGTTCTATGAAATCTAAATAATACTATGCAACAAAATAATAGGTATTTGATTATTTTTATAATTGTGTTTCCCACTCAAAAATCTAATATTTTCTAGTAGTTCTAACATTCACCCAATTCTTTATTAATTTGAAAAAGTTTGGCTGTATGGACAAGATCCACAGTAAAACATTCAAAGCTGAATGAATAATCATGTGTATACGCTATTATGCTACCAGACATAGAAAAAATGAATAATGGTAAGGTTAAACTTATTGTTTCCCAAACTAAAAGAAATTCAAGCAAAGCTATATTAAGGCATTGGTTGGTATTTGGTTTTGACCCATTAAAGCTAATAATTTTAAGTTGAGTGGTCTGTGAAAGAAACTGCCATGATCCTTCCTTCCCTCTCTTCCTTTAAAGTACAGCAACTGGTTTCACTCCTGTGTGACATTTTTACAAGTGAATTCTATTTAAAGGAAACTACCATAATTTTCTCTATCAACAAAAACTTGAAAATGTGGTAACATTGCCAACTCTTATCTGAGGCCATCTCAACAGTCCAAATAATTCAGTAAACACACATTTCTTGTGAGTGGTGTTGATAACATTTCTCAAGTTTGACAAGGTATTCCAACAGTAGGATGCATTGCATTAACAATAAATGGGTTTGTGTCTCAAATAACTTTTAACCAATTTTCATGTATTTGCTGAAAAGTAACGCCTAGGTAAATTCGTATTTATAAACTTCATTTTAACATCAATTAATTGGGTGCTAAGATAGTGAATAATACAATTTATATTTTATCATTGGAGAATGTTTATCATATTATGTTTTAGCATTGGAGCATGTTTATCATAGTACGGTATGCTGAACAATGATCTAAGTTTAATAAATACATGTTTTAAGTTATACCACGCTAACAATAGTATTTGGGCAGACTCTAAGTGTGCCATATTTATGCCAATTTGTGACAAAATCAAATCACCTATAACTATAATTATCAATCTGTAATGTATCACAATAATTCATTAAATTATTGGTAAAAGTTCTGAAAAGAATAAATATACTCTAGGTACATGGTTATATGTTATACGTAATATTAGTATTTAAAAAAGAAGCTAATATTAGATAATACAAATAAAATTCTACTTTACCTCAGAATAACTCTCACAATGTGCATTCTTGAAAATAAAATAAAGTAAATTACTAATCAAGACTATGAATTCAAGTTAGTATTAAGATTATTTATTACGCCTTTTTCAACATTTGTAGTATTAAAAAGCAGCCTAGGAGTACATATAATTATTTAGGTATGTCTATTTTACCCCCAAATTTTAATTTTAATGTAAAATGAGCTGAGAACACAAATACAAATAATATTTTCCTTTATTTGGCTGTGTTATTTCTATGTTGTATAGTTACAAGAAACACAAGTAGGTAATGATATATTTTTAATATAAATAGCATGCACTAAATAAACTAGAATTTTCAATAATTACTGGACATTAATAATTGATATGTTTGATGTTTAACATTAATACATGAATAAATATTATTTTGAAACATTCACTATCTTCTTAAAAAGTAGATAAATTTTCATTATCATATACAATATGAGTGTTTATATTGTTGCTTGATAATTTGGTAGGATTTAATTAGTTTTTTATTTCTTTCATATGTCCTTTATCCATTTATTTACTGTACAGTATTTCCGATACTAATGAAGAAATTTGCCAGCATTTTGTTTAAATTCCTGTTTTCATTTCTGTGATATGAACATAAACAAAAAGATTAATTATTTAAATAATAATATGGTTTAAAAGTAATTTTTTTACTCATATTATTAATTATCCTTGAGTGAATTTCAAATGACATAAGTAACAATAATAATAATAATAAATACAACGACAAAACTTTTGTTGTTAATTATATTGTTCTAAGAGTAAACTTTGCATTGAAATATTGGGATGTTTCTTTAGAATAGATTAAAAAATTATTTCAAAATAATAACAGCAAAGAAGAACCCTGGCATAGTGAAGAAATTCATTATATAGTAATGGACCAAGTTCAATCTGCTAGGGCATAGCTACTAACATTTTCTTTACAAGTCTAAAGTGGATGACTATGTCAGAAAGTAAATAGTACTTACTTACGGTCATACATAATTTGATTAATTGGTACTGCATGTCACTATTTGAATGTATCAAACAAGTGAACAGGCACAGATAAAAATAGAATATTGAGTTTTTCACATGTAGCAATGATGTATTTTAATAATATTTATATCAAATGTTCAGTCCAAAATTCTATATTGATGAACAATTGTTGTGGAAATTTAAATCAAGCTTTTGCGTTTAATAGTTTATGAGCATATAGCGGCATAGTATATTTAAACATTTTGTTTAGGTTAATTATGGGGCTATTGTAAAAACAATATAAAAGTGTTTTGAAAGCTTAGCTTTTTTTTAAATGAAAAATTTATAAAAATCATGGCACAGTATTATAAATTTAATATAAGTGCAAGCTAATAGTTATTGGTTCTGATAAAGTAAGAACTGAGGAACATTTTTTATGATGAATAAAATGAGAAGTCTAATAATGGCATCAAGCCATGTCATGCCACTGTAAATAGTCAAAATAATTCTTTAGATTAATAAGAACTAGGGTGAAGAAAAATATGGATCTTAGTGAAAGAACTTAATGGATTTAAAAAAACTAAGGATAGAAAAATAAAATCCTAAAGGCATTATTTTGTGTAAGCACAAAATATGTTAGTGGTTTGGTCAGCAAAGATGTATCCCCATGATGAATATTTTACAGATACAAATGCAAAGTTATTCTACCATTGTTCTAAATAAATTTAAAAAAAAAATGCATGTTTCAATTATTGTTTTTGTTTTATAGGAATTATAAAGTGTAGAAACTTTCCTTTGTAGTTTTTTCTAAGAGGCACACCAAATCACTATTATGCTACCCAATCCTTAGTGAAATAATTATCATCCACCAAAAGATTGCAACTTTTCTTCGTACAAAGAGCTTGGGTCTTAAGGAAACAAGAAAACATTTGTTTTAACTTGGTTTACTTTAACTGCCTGTTTTTTAATGTACAGTAGACTCTCGATTTACCTGAGGCAGACCAACCGGTTTGCAGCCTAACCGTGGATATATTTAAATATCACAAACAATACACCACCATCTGAATGCATTATACTGTTATTGCCACCCAGTGCGCAGGCACAGCAATCTCTCAGAGAGAAACAGAGACAAGGAAATAGTACAGCACGCTCAAGGTTGTACAGACGCTGCTGAGACTAGCAAAATAGATGAGTAAGCAGATAAATGCTGCTTTTATGCATGCGTTTTGTGTCACGTGACACACAATGGCAAGAGCCGTCGCCTTTTGAAAGTTCATTTTATGCATGCGGCTTTCGCCGCCCATTGAAAAAATTTGTATTGGGGGAGGGTAAATCTTATCGGTGCTGCCATTGCCTTTGTGTTAGGGAGTGAAAGATGTATCCACATGTAATCTATTTGGCATATTGTCACCTTGCGCTG
This sequence comes from Timema shepardi, assembly GCA_902151425.1. Taxonomy (NCBI): domain Eukaryota; kingdom Metazoa; phylum Arthropoda; class Insecta; order Phasmatodea; family Timematidae; genus Timema; species Timema shepardi. Next base: position 94,362 of record CABFVX010001599.1, on the reverse strand, counting down.
AAAAAAGGAAAATAAAATTGAATGATCATCCCATAAACTTTGCAAGATTTATAGATAAGAAAAATAATAATAAAAGACGACAGATACAAGTTTTTAAAAACTAATTTTGAATGGTAAAACACATAACACACTTCTTTTTATACAGTGACTTTTCTTTATAGATCTGGTTTTGTACTCCTCCGATAATTAATCTCAAATTGCTTTATTTTTCTTGGCCTCATCTTTGAAACATTCTATATCCAAATCATTAATTTTTTTTATAAAAATGATCAAAAATATAAATTATTCAAATGACACAATAATCCTATTTGTAACCTCCAGGCAATGGACCAAAATTCTTTACTAGGCAGAGGTTGGCAGCTATGATGTCTAGACATCAGAGGACAGACAAGCAGCGCGTTTGCATAAATCGACCCATAAGACGCCATGTACTAAAAAAATTTTGCGCGACTTTTGCCGCTAGCATTCTCTAGAGTCTAGGACACTACAGCATGCCTTACAAAACGTGACAGCAAGATTTTTGGATGACACAGCATAAAAGGAATAATTTGTTCCCAGTGGCTTACAAAATGTGACAGCTTTTGGGGTGTGTCGCTTGGCACAAAACGCCTGCATAAAAGGACTTGAAGGAGGAAAGGCAGAGTTTATCTCGGGTCATAAAGCTAATCAACCAAGGCATTGAAGGGTGAGGAATGTGTGCTGGCCTGACAAATTTAGAGAAGCAGGATGTCACTTAACAAACCCAATGAATGCAGGCACTGAAAAGTAATGGCAATTAGTACAACCCTCAGAGATAAAACAATTGAATAAAGGACTTCTTTCATTAATTCATTAATTATATAATGTATACACGGAGAAAAAGATATTTTTTGTATTATTCGTGATTTATAATATCCGTGCTTCCTCTCCCCTCAATTACCCTGTAAAATTGAGAGTCTACTGTATCATTGTTGTTTTGCTTTTAATATCAATCACTAGGTAAAAAAGATAACTTTATTTATACCCTTATTAATAATCTTTAAAAAAAACTGTTAATCACATTACAAAATACTAAATAGAATTATCTAGTCTGTTCTAGCAAAATAATCTGGGAACAAATAATGTTTGGGGAAAAATAATGTCTGGGAAAAACAAAATATAGTCGGTGCCAAACTAACAAGTAGTGCCAAATATGAATGGAATTAAGAAAGCATGTAAATAACATGACTATGATAATGAGAATATTTATATGGTGTTTAGCTTTTTCAAAGAAAAGCCTTCAGTAGTAATAAACCATAAATTGAAAAAATCTAAAAGAAAATAGAAAATGGAGTATCATATCTAGTTTATGTTTGTAATTAGCTAAGTTAAATTGTATTTTATTTAATTGAAAGTACATGACTATTAATAATAATAATGATAAATAAAATAAACAGATTATGTCACCTACCACTGATTGAAAACAAGTCAATGTTTAAAATAAATCACAAGGTTTAGAAACAAGGAAAGGTTAGATTGACCTAAACATAACTAAGCTAATGGTAAACACTAGCATTTTAAAGTATTGCATCATTTTATGTCCTCTTAAATTTTGAATTAAAGTCATGGTAGTAACATTTTGAAAGATTTTTTATTTGATTAAATATAAAACTAAAAATAACTTAAGGGATTGTTGCATATCAAAATATGTAAACATATTAATGGTATTGTTAATATGAGTTATGATTAAATTTATTATATTTTAATATGAGTTTAAAAAAAAGAAGTTTTTTTTAGTTTTGGCAGCTTCGAATGAGTTGTTTGATATCTTGAAACATGAAATAGGGACACAAGAATCAATCATAAATCTTTGGCTTGCACTTATCTAACTACCGGGATCAACACATGGCCTGGGTCATTAACAGGGCTTGAATTTATAAATTGCTAAAATTGTGTTTGTGAACAACACATATGAACACAATCTAAATTTCAACATAAATCATAAAATATTTGTTTGATTTATTGTTTCATTGATACAAAAAATATTTCAATGCAAGCATTTCGAAGACTTCTTGTCCCAGTGCATCATATTCTTTAAATATTCAAAAAAGGGCTTTTTGAAAACTATGTAATATCTAATTTTGTTGTATTATTTCAAATATTTATCTAAAGAAAATGTGTCTCTCCAGTATGTTTGACACTTTTTAGAGTGAGCATTATAATAAAGGTATATAAAAAAATATAAATTCTAGTGTTTTCAGGTCTTTCCTGTTGGTTGTGGTTTATATGCTTACCAAATTTGTTGATGCTATGACAACTGTGATATCATGATTATTTTGGGGCTATCATTAAGAGATACAGTCAGTGATTTGATATGATTTATAAATAGCTTCAAATCAGTAATATAGTTATAAGGTTTTTGGCAATTTCAATAATATTCATTATTTGCAACTGATGGGAATATTTACTAAGACAAATCTAATAATGAGAAACTATATGAAACAATAAGGATGTCAAAGTAGTTAATATTGTAAAAGTAAGTGTAAAAAAATACTATTGGAAAAGTAAAAATATTTGGATTAGAATATCATACAAACTTATGATTTATCCTTCTTTTTTGTACTATCTAGCCTAAATTATAGATCACATACATAAAGTATAATAGGTACTTGTAAATTCGACACCTAAGCTCAGTCAGTAGCTTGTCTGCCTATTGAGCTAAGGGCCCGGGTTGAATTCTCGGCATGGCCGAAAAATTGATCATTGGTGAAATATGGGTTTACCCTTTCACGTTGATAAATTAACGGCTGGGGACTGGATGTTGTGTCTGTCCTAGTCTCAAGTTAGATTATAAGGTATATACACCTACAACAGGCCCAGCCAGCCAGGAGCGGAAAATATATAACTTGCATAAAAAATTGACCCAGACCATAGGCTGGAAACAGTAATGAATATAAAGTAAAGGTACTTGTAAATTGGGATATTGAGATATTTGAGACAATGTCATATGATCATTATCAAACTAGAGATAAGATTACACAATAAATTATGTTTAACTAGCAGGTAAATGAATATCTATTTTTTGCTAGAAAGCGAAAGGAAAAATGAAAAATGGGCTATCTCAATCTACCCTTGTGAGCAAACAAGACAAATATGATAAAGCCAAGTCGACATACATTTATCAAAATTGTATGATTTACAATGAGTAAGTGTTTCACATATTTATATAGTTGCCAATGTTAATGAAAAAAACCAAGAAGTTTTCAATCTTTAGAATGTTTTCAAAATAAAAACTACTTTTATTGATTTGACTAAACTATTAGTATTTTTGCATTTGATTTATGTGGCTAATTGAGACTGAAGGATAGAATGAAGCTGTCTGGGCAGATAGTGGTGTGAGAAGGTAATGCTAACGTTTAAGTGTATGTGTGTTTGTGTTTTATATATATATACATATAAAACACAACATGGTTTTTTATATATATATATAACAATACATGGTTTTTTGAGGGATTTAATATTGTGGTAACTTTAATTATCGGGGACTCTCACAAAAGACTGGACTGCCACTAATGGCATGATGGGGTTCAAATCCCAGTCTGGTATACTGAAAGTGGTCTTTCCTAAATATTTTTACACTCTCTTTTCATTCAAATGATGGTACACTTTCTCCAAAATCAATTTTATTTAGAACTAGTACATTAGTATAATATTTGTACATATGCATATAACACATAGCAATAGTAAGACATGATGCAATATTAGAAAATATTTACATGTAGATATATAAAAATATTTACATGTAGATATATAAAAACATTTTTATGTTAATTTTATAGAAACTTTTATTTTTTTCAGATAAGTTTATTACTTCACAAATATATAAATATATGTTTTAAAGCTATGTGATGATTAATTTGTTTTCATAATCACTAATAAAAAAGATTAGGTTATTAATTAACAAATATATAAATATATGTTTTACAGTTATGTGATGATTAATTGGTTTTCATAATCACTACTAAAAAAAATAACAAGCAATAGTTTGGTGAGGGATTTTAAATTGTGATCACTTTAATTATAATGCTAAAATCTTAATGTTTACTTAATAAAAACCAAACATTTAATGTGAAATTTTTATTTAAAAAAAAACATGTAAATATGTATATTATATATATATATATATACATTATTAAATAGTTTATATATATATACATAAATTATTAAATAGTTTTTTTTATAAAGTAAATATAAAATGGTTACCAAATTAGGCCTAGTTAAAGTGATCACAATTTAAAAAGTCTCACAAAAACATATCTTGGTATTATTTAGTAGTGATTAGGAAAAAATTTAATCATCACATATTTGTAGTTTTGGTTACAACCACAAAAACTAATTGCAGCTAATAATCTTGGAACCTAACGGAACTTAATGCAATGTGTATTTAAAGTTGAGTATCTTCAAAATAAGGAAATAGAATGCAATGACATTTTTTAATGAATTATAACTGTGATGTAGTTATTCATTTGAACCATTGTCCACAAAAGTGATTACCAAGCTATAGCTGCCATCCTTGTATCACATTAAATTCAAATGTGTTCTCTCTGAAAACAATTTTACACCAAAGTAGGTCATTTCAATAGTTCTAAAATCAGGTATTTCTTTATCAAATTTCTTATGGCTGATCACCATTTTCACCTAATCTGGCGATGATATTTGTATCATTTACCTAACACAACCAGGTTTTAGTGCTGAAATTATATCAGTTTGATAAATGAAGGGGAATTCATGTCATATGTAACCAGAAAAGACCTCCCAACCTTTCTGACCCATTACATTTATCAAGGCAGCCTCCCTACTTATGGAACTTACATTTATGTACTTTGATAGTGGAAGGTAGTGTATGCTTGACTACGGCCTGTAAAAATACATATATTTACAAATACTGAACTTGATTGATTGTAATAGGTTCACATAACTTTATTTCTAATAATTGTTACGCCAGAAATGAGTCATAAATATTTTATTAATCAGCCATCCTGACACCATTTAATTGATATATTTATGCCCGAGAAAATAAAGTCATTTCTTAAGTGTTTTAAACAAATTACATGTTTATGTGTTTTAGCTGTTCCATATAAATTGTTGTGCATAAACCAAACACACCAATATACATTCACAAACAGATAAATTTAGAATGGAATCTAACTATGAAATGCTGTTTAGGAGATAGTACGTTTCTCTCTAACTACAAGCCCAAACTTTGAACCCCTTCAACTAACCTTGTTGTGTATCATCACTCACAGTGAACAAAGAGAACCACTGTTCCGGTAAGAAATTATGAACTGGAATGCTGTTCCAGTGAGAGTCTGTAGGAGTTGTTACAATAAAGTATTAGTATTCATTGAAATAGTAGAAAATATACTATCAAGTGAATAATCGAATTCCTGACATTTTGAAATAATTATTATCAAGTAACCACTTATGATTTTTCAACATGATCAACTATTCCAAGATAAAATATTTAGATATATTTTCCCAGATATATTTGAATTTTAAAGGAGGGGTAGTTAAATAAATGTAATATTTACATTGTTATTTTGGTACAAACAGTTGTTTAGTTAAACATGTAGTAAACAACAAAATAAACATTGGTTCATATTGCGTACAACCTAAACAGGTAATTTGATGCGGTGGTAAAAAAAAAGTTCCATTTTAATGAATTAACTATTTACTACATTTTCTTTAGTTAAACCATTGTTGGTAGTAAGTTTTGAGAAGCCTTTCAAGGGTTTAATTAGTTTATTTGGTATGTTTATTTTATTATTTTATCCAAAGATATATTTAACAGGATGATTCTGAATAATGTTACTTAATTCATGGAATTACATTATAATACCAAATTAAGGCCTGATCATAAATACTCTGTTAACAAAATCATCAAATGTATTTTTAAATATGCAATGAAAGGTGTAACACTACCCAAAGGCTCTAGGCTTTCGATGATGGGGGAATTAGCACATATTTTATTAGGACTTTGTTTTGTATAAGTGGTTCCATTTAGGGTGACATTATCCATGGGGTCTGTCCTACACTTTTGTTGGATAAAAAGCCAAATAACTTTTCCTGTGGGGTGTTACCTATGATTGCTTCCAATATTATTATTTTATTAAGTGTAACATTATAAGTTACTCTTTTTATATTGGTGATGTATTGTGAGGTGTGTGGTGTGTGATAAATATACAAGATAATAATTTGAATCATGATGACCGTTTATACTTATTTATTTAAATTTGTTTTATTTTAGTGTGGTATGCTGAGATATGCCTCACCTTGATAATATGATTGATTTGCAAAATAAGTCTGAGTTTAAAATATTAAACCATTTTCCTAGCTCTTAACCAAATTGTTTGAAGCATAAGTTATGTGATTGCAACAATTATTATTTATAATCAATAAAGTTAGCTAAACATACTACCAATATTTAAGTTCATATTATATCAAAACAAGCATACTGTTAGATAAACCACTTTTAAATTCAATTAACTGAAGGCCAATTTTTCAAAGAATATTTATATTAAGCTAGGAAATTTCCTCTTTCGGAGTATGGGCAGAATCACTCCCTGAATTACTGAAAGACAAGAAGTTGAAACTAATAAGGGAATAATATAGATCTTTAATTATTAATCAAAAATATAGTTAAATAACACATGCTGAAGTTAGAGAAAATACCATGACAGAAAATATTTTTATATTCTGATAACTAGACTCTTTATTCATACACTATGCAACAAAGCAGTGTTTTTAACTGAGTAATGATTAATTATCATTTAAAGACTACAAAAGTTTTGTATGGATCAGCTGCATTAAAGTATGTATATATGAAAAGAGATAGAAGAGAGAAAAGGCATCTTACCCTTACAAAACATTTTGTATGGCTTCTAGATTGTCTCATTAGATTATGTGACTTTAAGCTGTAGAGGGTTGTTAAGTACGATATAACTAGCATAATACATGCTGTGCTCTGATACTACTTTTAACTAATGTAGCTCAGGGTTGAAAACCGAAAGCAAATAATAGTCAAATAGGGGAAAGGTTTATTAAACTCACTTAACACGTCTTATAGTGGAATATAAAATAAATATAAACCAATAACACTAACTCTTTTGTGTAAAAACATTGTTGGTCTAATAGTGTATTGAGGTTTATATGCAGTTGTGTTTGAAATAATAACTATACTGGTACTTACTATGATTAGATTCATAGAAAAACAAAACCTGTCTTTAAATAGAGTGTTGTATAAACCTCTATTAAAAACAAAGAACATGGCTTAACCTTGTAGTGTGTTAACCTTTAGTATTCATCATAGGACAGTAGAATTTAAATAAGGGAAGTCACTTTATCATTGCTAAAAAAAATTAAGACCAGTTTTTATATAAATATTAAAGAAAAAGATTTATTTCACTCATTCCAATTTTACTTTTGTCCCGTGACTAATGCAGAATGTTGCACCTTAGTAAGATTTATGATTTGAGTGTAAGTATCTAGACTTTAATTTCCCTTTTAATTGGACATGATATGGATTCTAAAGGGGCTATTCATATAAAATGTTTTCTTGTCCAACATATATTACACAAAAAACATCTATGGTCCACGTATTTCCTATTTCTAAAGATTTAAATTAAAATTTTTAGCTATAATATTGTTGATTATTTACACCAGTTATTATTAAATTTTAGCCTTGTTAGAAAATCCATTCTACATTAATTAGATGTAATAAATAATCTTTGGTAAAATATATTCTAAATATACAAGTCTTGAAAATTCCAAGGTTTTTTTCAGCATCTAAATACAAAAAATTGTTTTAATACATTGAACACTAAACAACCCTGACGCTAAAATTGTTTGCTTGATGACGATACAAAACAGAAAGCTTAAGTTTTTTTTTATTACCTATTGTTAGCAAAGGTTAATGTCGAGTACACAAAATTAACGTCCGAGACGAACATAGAATCTACAAATACACTTAGTAGGCTGATTAACACAAAAGAAGGTTAGCGTAGCACAAAACGACGCGGTCGGTTTGGTGACGGAAAAAGAACTGTGTAACGGAAAGGTATGTGATTGGCTAACTCGTGATGCTTGCGCTACTGCAGCGCCTTCCGTGATTGGCGCAGTGGTTGGATCGTGTATCTTAGTCAGTGTCTCCAACACTTCCCCTCGAGACAACAACTGAAGACTCATCAGGTGCCTTTGTCAGTCCCAGGAGATCAACACAGTGCCCATGCTTTGATTTAGTCAAAGCCTTGGTTAATACATCAGCTGGCATCTCCTCCGATGCCACGTGTCCCAGCACCAGCTGACCCGACTCAACAGTCTCTCGTACAAAATGGTGACGAATGTCAATGTGTTTGGTACGTGCATGAAAGACAGGATTGGTTGCCAGCCTCTGCGCCCCAACATTGTCATTGAGCAGTTGAAGTGGTCCAAATTCCTCCTTTCCAAGCTCTAGCAGGAAACGCTGGAGGTGCACGGCTTCCTTGGCTGCTTCACTCAGGGCCATGTATTCGGCCTCTGTGGTAGATAGCGCAACAGTCTGTTGCTTCCTTGAATCCCAAGCAATCGCACCTCTATTCATGACGAAAACATATCCTGTAAAGGAACGCCGGTCATCAAGTGATCCTCCCCAGTCAGCATCTACGTAGCCTGTCAATGAGCCTTTCCCACGCTTGTATGAGATTCCCTGGTCAGCAGTGCCCTTGAGGTACCGAAGCACCCTCTTTGCTGCGCTCCAATGAGTACCGTTGAAACAGTCGTTAAATTGACTTAACACACTAGCTGCATGAGATATGTCCGGGCGTGTGGCCACTGACAAATACAACAAGCAACCAACTAGTTCTCGGTATGGGGGTCTCTCACCATCTGAAGTTGACCATACCTCACCCTTCGCCAGCTTCGTCCCGACGTCTAGTGGGGTTGAAACAGGCTTGCAATCCGACATACCAAAGCGTTGAAGGATGTCTTTTATGTACGTCTTTTGACTTACAAATATCCCACCGCAGTTTCTGGAGAAATCCATCCCCAAACAGCGCTTCAGATCACCCAGATCCTTCATCTCAAACATCTTTCCAAGTCTGTCCCCGAAACGGGTAGTTTCTTCAGGGTCACGACATATTATCAAGATGTCGTCGACGTAGATGATGATGATCATGATCTCTTCGTTCCAATGCCTTATATACACACACGGGTCTCCATTGGTGGGTTTCGCGCCCATGGTGCGCAACTCTTTATCTAGACGCTTGTTCCAGGCACGACCAGCTTGTTTTAGGCCGTACAGAGCCTTCTTTACATGGCAGACCCTGTTACCTGTTGCTAACTTGTCTAGTGTGGCTCTCGCCCTGCTGACTGTCTGATCCTTGCGTCCTTTACTTCTCACTATGTGCTCTAGGACTTCTTCAAAACGATCTGGTACCTCCATGAATACCTCCTCATCCAGTTTCCCGTTTAAATAAGCTGTTTCCACATCATACTGGCGTATGTGCATATTGTTCTGGGCTGCAAATGCAACAACCAACCGTATTGAATCTAGTCGTGCAACTGGCGCATACGTCTCGTGAAAATCCCTGCCGTACTGTTGAGCATAACCCTTCGCCACTATCCTGGCTTTGCGCTTCTCCAGAACGCCGTTTGCCCCGTACTTATTTCGTAGCACAAAGCGACTGCCGATCACCCTTGACGCTTTTGACCTGTCCACTAGATCCCATGTGTCCTTTGCAAGAATTGACTCCACTTCATTTGCCATGGCCAACATCCATTCGGTTGAATCCGTACTTGTCATTGCTCGAACAACTGGAACTTCAGTCATAAAAACAAAGTCATCCTTGACGACATGATTCGCCATTGCATAGACTCTGGGGGGTCTTCCGGGACGTCCGGTCCGCAGTACCCTCGGCCTTCCTGGACCTCTTCTTACAGCGTTCAATGGTTGTTCTGGGGGAAAACCCTGGAAACCCTCAGCGTCTTCGTACTCGTCGTAACGTTCCTCTGGTAATGGCTCTTCGGTTGGATGATGCGATTCTTGACTATTAGAGAGGTTGATCATGACATGTTGATCTTCACTCTCCGTGGCGTTAAGATCAACTGAAGAACTTGACAAATTTGGGGACTTGTCCTGCGGGAGGAAGTCCTCCCAATTCTTCGATGACTGGATCGTAGTCCTGTCCATGAAAATCACATCTCTGGATACCTCGATCTTCCTCTGCTCCGGTAGCCATACCCTGTACGCCTTTGACTCTGAGCTATAACCTACGAAGATGCCTTTCTTTGATCTTACTTCCAGCTTCCCCTTGCCCGGCGTTCTGTCCATGACGAAGACTTCGCTCCCAAAGATCCTAAAGCTGGACACGTCCGGTGGCTTCCCGAACCAAACCTCATATGGGGTTCTTCCCTTCAGTTTACTTGTTGGTGACCTATTGCGTATGAAGTTTGCGGTGTTGACGGCCTCCGCCCAAAAAGTCGGTGGCAGTCCGGACTGGATTAAAAGGCAACGTGCCATCTCCATCAGTGTCCTGTTTCTCCTCTCAGCAACTCCATTTTGCTGTGGGTTGTAAGGTGCAGTCAAACGCCTCAAGATGCCGTGTTTTTGGAGCAGTTGGTCAAACTGTTTGTTGACATATTCACGTCCGTTATCCGACTGTAAGCACTTAATCGACTTTCCCTGTTGGGTGCTAACAAGTGCCCTGAAACTATCAAACTCATCCATCACTTGGTTCTTTTGTTCGATGAATCTCACCTCACACCATCCTGAAGAGTCGTCTATGAACGTAGCGAAGTAGAGCTTCTTTCCGTGTGAAGCGACTCGCATTGGACCACAAATGTCGGAGTGTATGAGCTCACCCAGTACCGACACTCTCTCTGAAACCCTTGGAAATGGAGCACGACACATCTTCCCCTGGAGACAAACACTACATTGAAAATCTTTGTTAATGTCCTCGATGTTGATTCCTCGAATCGATCCCATCTTGATAGCCTCACGTAGTGACTTAACATTAAGATGTCCCATGCGAGAATGCCAATCCTCAATGGAATTCCTTTTTGGAGTAATAGCGGCGTCATCCGGGCCTGAGATCTTCCTGCATTCTTGGTCGTTCAACTCTGGGAAATAATATAGCCCGTTTTCCCGTTTCGCGATAAGCAGCACATTGTCATCCTGATCGATGATCTCGGCCTTTGCCTCACTAAAGATCACTTTGTGACCTCTGTCGGTAACTTTACCGACCGAAATGAGGTTAGCGCGTAGGCCTGGTACATACAATGTGTCTTTGAATTCGATCACCTTTTGATTACCGCTCACGCTTGTCCCAAATGACACGGTACCGATTCCTTCAATGTCCGTGCAGGTTCCGTTAGCGAGATTTAACTTTCCATGATCGAAGTTCCGACTGATCTGTGCGAACGACTCGATACTCCCACACATGTGAGACGTGCATCCACTGTCGAAACACCAGCTAACACGACCCGCATTGTTTGCAATTTTAAGTGCACCTTTATTGGATGTGTCCGTCGCGGTTAGGCACACGCTTTCGACGATTTTCGCGGATTGTTCGTTCGACATCCTTGTCTTCTGACAGTTTTTCGCCCGGTGTCCGATTGCATTGCACTTAAAACACTTCATTTTAGAGTCCTTTTTCGCACCATAGTCTTTGTTCAATTTCTCCCATCTGGGCTTTTCTCGTCTATTACTTCCGACCGACTTTCCCGCGTACATCGCGTTTTGCGTTGAGTTCCGGCTCGTTTCCTTACGCGCGTCGAATTCCTCCGTAACTTTGATTCGAAGCATCTCCAGAGGCGGTAATGCGTCACGTGACGACATGGCGCAACGAAAGTTTTCGTAGCTCTCCGGTAGGCTGCGCAAAAACATGACTGCCAATAGCTCTTGATTAATATCAACTTCAAGTTCTGCCAACCTATCCACCATGTCGAAAAAACACCGAGTGTGTTCATGCATGTCGCCGCCATCTTGTAGTTTCAAGGACATCAAGTTATTCAACAACGCAGCCTTCCGTGCCGGCCCTTTGGACTGGTATATTCCCTCTAATTTTTCCCAGATTGCTCGTGAGGTTTCGCAGCCCTTAGTCTGTTTTATTTCTGACGGGTTCATGGCGAGCACTATGTCAGATTGTGCCTTCAGGTCGGCTTCTCTCCACCGTCGTTCGGCTTCAATCGTCGCTGGCTCGGCTGCAGCCGCTTCCGGCTTCACGATTGTCCCGCTCACATAGCCCCATGCATCATTCTTTATGAGAACTGCACGCATCTGTAGCTTCCATGTTTCATAATTCTCTTTATTTAAAACTTCGAACTTTACGCCGGTTGCGTTCATTTTCGCAGCGTACTAACGAGTTTTTCTAGACTAAATATGGCGCAGTATCCGTTAAGAGTCACGTGCCTCGCGATCTTCGATTAGTCACACGATAATTATCGCAACGAGTACTGGGCCCATAACCTGTTAGCAAAGGTTAATGTCGAGTACACAAAATTAACGTCCGAGACGAACATAGAATCTACAAATACACTTAGTAGGCTAATTAACACAAAAGAAGGTTTGCGTGAGCACAAAACGAAACGGTCGGTTTGGTGACGGAAAAAGAACTGTGTAAGGGAAAGTTATGTGATTGGCTAACTCGTGATGCTTGCGCTACTGTAGCGCCTTCCGTGATTGGCGCAGTGGTTGGATCGTGTATCTTACTCAGTGTCTCCAACACCTATAATAGTTATATTAAATATTATTAAACCCTGACCCAAAAATGGTGTGCTTGATGATGAAACAAAACAGAAAGCTTAAGTTTTTTTTTGTTACCTATAATAGTTATATTAAGTATTATTAAACCCTGACCCCAAAATTGTGTGCTTGATGATGAAACAAAACAGAAAGCTTAAGGTTTTTTTTTTGTGATAGCTATAATAGTTCAAAGTATTATCAAAAGTCATCAATAAGTTCAAAGTTATAGGACACATGCATATTACTCGAAAATATAATGGTCTTATAATTATATTGTTTCCATATTTTATCACACATCATATACAATACCACCTAAATAAATTTGTTCTAACAATGATGATATTTTTTGTATGGTTATTAAAAATTAAATAAAGAAAATATCAAGTCATGTATAGTTTTTTAGCACAGTGTCTTACTACCCGTTTAGATTATACACTTATGTACTAATTACTAATTAGTTTTAGGGATTAGTAAGGTTAAATTTAGAGGAATTGTACCTATATTTTTGTGGTGGGAAAGTGGAAAACCATTTTGGAAAAAACACAGTACACCTGACTGAGATTTGAACCCCGATCTATCTGTCATCAGCAGTCTAGTCTATTACTAGGGTAGCACCTTAGTCCATGCAACCACAGTAGTGGATTCATGCATAGTCAAATTATGTAATAATTATAGTAAAAATCAGAATATTGATATATAATGTACAGTATATGTTAGAAATGTTATGAAGTAAATCGTAGACATGAATGTCCGAATGAACAAAGTAACACTTTACTAAACAAGACAATATAAATGAAAATAGCACACGACACTACATGACGGTCTTCGAGGTAACGAGCATCCAGCAAGACAATAACACCAAAGAGGTAGGGGTTGTGTGTGCATTCGTACCGTCCATGAATTTGGGTATGCGCATGCGCAGATGACGACACTAGTTGTGAGCCGAGACTCGTGAACAAATATTCTCAGCGTAGCCTATGGTGTTGTCCTTGCTCAGAGCAAAGGACTCCTGACACTTCCCCCCGAGTCAAGGATCACGAGAAGAAATAACATCCTTATGTCATGGCAGCCATCCCAGCAGATTTTGTGCACCAAGAATGCTTTGATCTTGGCGATGCCTTGGTCAAAAAATCAGCTACTTGATGCTCAGTCGATATGTGAGTCACAGTGAAAGACTTGTCCTGCAGCGTGTCCCTGACAAAATGGTAGCGGATGTCAATGTGTTTGCTATTGGAGTGGAGTAGTGGGTTCTCGGCCAGTCTCAGCGAGCTTTGGTTATCACAATAGATTGATAGATCTGCCAAATCGTCATGGCCCAACTCACGGATAAAACGTTGGTTATAAATGGCCTCTTTTATACATTCTAATAAGGCCATATACTCAGCTTCTGTAGTGGACAGATTATACGCTTATGTACTAATTACGCTAATAGTTTAAGGGATTAGTAAGGTTAAATTTAGAGGAATTGTACCTATATTTTTGTGGTGGGAGAGTGGAAAACCATTTTGGAAAAAACACAGTACACCTGACTGTCACTGACTTGCCACCATCCTTTGTTTGCTAGAGTCCCAAGAAATCTGGCTTCAATTGATCATGAATAGATAGCCTGTATAGGATCGTCTATCCTCAGCGCAATTACCCCAATCGGCGTCTACAAAACCTTTCAATTTTTCAGGATCTGTCCCTTAGGTTAGTCCGACATCGGGTGTCCCCTTCAGGTACCTGAGAACCAACTTGGCTGTCTTCCAATGACTTTCCCCATAACAATTGTTGAATTGACCCAGGTATCTGACAGCGAAAGCAATGTCAGGCCGGGTTGATGTGGACAGGTATATAAGAACTCCTACCAGTTCACAATAAGGAAGCTTCTCATCTTCTTCATTTGGTCCCTGACTTCCCTTCAGTTTTGCACATGGGTCAATAGAAGTACTTACTAGTTTACAGTCGGTCATGTTAAAACGAGCAAGAAGTTCCCGTACATAACCTCGCTGTTGTAAAGAGACGTACCCATCACCCTAGTCAATCTAAATGGCCAAACAACACTTCGCGTAACCAAAATCCTTTATCTCAAAATGCTTACCCAGTTACAATCCAAGGTGAGCGATTGTTTTTGGATTTTTAGACGCAATTAAAATATTGTCTATGTATGTCGCTATCAATGTCGCGTTTTCCCCTGAACCGATTTGGAATAAACACGGATCAGATTTTGTGGGAGATGCGCCAAGTTTCTCAAGGGTTTTATCCATCTTGTTGTACCAACTCCTGCCTACTTGGTGCAACCCATACAGGGACTTTTTCAGAAGGCACACTTTGTCACCTTTACTGAATTCATTCAATATGATCCTGGCATTGTTTCGTGTTAAGCTATTACCCTCGGACTGTATGATGCTCTGTAATACCTTCTCATAATCTTTCGAAGTCTCCATATGGATTTCTTCTTCAAGTTCGCCGTTCAAGTAGGCTTTAGTGACATCAAATTGTCTGACCTACATACCGAATCGTGCTGCCAGTGATAACATGAGACAAATGGATCCGAATCGTGCCACAGGTGCAAAAGTCTCTGAAAATGAATGCCAGGTCGTTGGTTGAATCCTTGTGCTACCAATCTTGCTTTCTTCTTCTCAATCGTGCCATCAGATTGTGATTTGTTGCGCAATACCATGTGGCACCCGATGACTATTCCTTGTTCAGGTCGATCAACAAGCTTCCATGTATTAATTTTAGAACAGACTTCATTTCACTTATGATAGCTTGGAACCATTCTGATGAATCAGGACCCATCATTGCCTGATTCAGCGGCACTTCAGAGATGAAAGTTTGCTCGACCTCAACGATTTTAGTTTGTTCAGGGACACCGGGGTGATCAATCTTTCTCGGCCTTTCCCTCAAGCCTGTCATTACAGCCTTTGGTCGACCATATCTTCTTGGCTGGTGTGGGGTTTGAGCTTCGATGATGTCGTTGTCATCATCCACTTCGCAAGGAATGTCGTGTTCGACATCCACAGCGTCGACGGGTACGAGCGGCTCTGCGTCAGGACCGAAACCACGAAAGTCCTGTTTTTGCTCCGAGTCGTCTGAGGCTGACGTCAGAATTTCTTCCCCTTGTGGAGGATTTTGTCCGAGGTCCACGTGATATTGATCTTGCTTTGAGCAGACGTCTGTTAAAGTTTTCGAACCGTAAACATCAGCATCATCGTTGTCCTTGAGCTCATCTTCTACGAATTTTACATCGCTGCTGATAATTACCTTCCTCTTTTCCGACGACCAAATGCGGAAGACTTTGGATTCCTCCGAATATCCAAGGAAAATTATCTCCTGACCCCGCTGCTCGAACTTGCCTTTGCCAGGTTCTCGATCAAGGTAAAAGACACGTCTGCCAAATACCCTCAAGTGTGAGATATTGGGTGGTTTACCGGTCCATGCCTCAAATGGTGTGAGACCATTTAAACTTTTGGTGGGTGAGCGGTTTCGTAGGTAGTTTGAGGTGTTGATTGCCTCAGCCCAAAATGAATTTGGCAATTTGGACTCCATCAACAAACATCTGGCTGCATCGAGAAATGTACGGTTTTTCCTTTCAGCTACGCCATTCTGTTCCGGGTTATGAGTAACAGTCAGTCTTCGGGTGATCCCTCACTTCTTCAAGTATTGATCAAACTCTAGGCTCGTGTACTCTCGACCATTATCAGATTGTAAGCACTTGACCTTTTTGCCCTGCTGATTTTCTACGAGGGCTACGTACACCACCGTCGCGTTGAAAACCTCATCTTTTGACTTCCGGAACCTCAGTTCTAACCATCTCATGGAGTCATCGATAAACTCGACGTAGTATAAAATATTTTATCACTGATGTGTAGTGATATACAATCAGTGTAGCTCAAGAGCCGACAGTGTAAGTTGCTAATTTTTATAGATATGATATTAAAAATATAATAAAAAGAAAACCATGTATGATACTTAACAAAACATCAAATATTAGAGATAAAACCAACCAATGAGGATTGCCAACCCCGTTTATCACTAAAAGCTCAGTAAATATATTGCTAAAACATGTGTATTATCATGTTACTGAAATGGATATGCATAACACTACCTTTATTTAAGTAGACTTTATTTTAAACATTGTCTCAAATACAAATGACTTTTTTTTTTTTACAAAAACTATGTGTGTTTATCTTGAATAATTTTACCCAACAAATATTAGTTTTTAGCTTCAATATCTATTCAAGATTTGATATAATGGCTGCTTGATATTTTGAAATAGCAGGCCTATAGATAGCAGAAATCTCAGTTCATTGGTCAATGTTTATGCAAGAGGGGTGCAGAGGGTGAAAATTGTCACTACATAAACAGTGTCTCACCTTTCAAACTTGGTGACAGCTTGCTTATGCTGTTAAACAGCTTGTTTTAGGGGCTTCAGAGCTAGTAGGTAAGAGCACTTGGAAGGAAAATTAATCAAATTAAAGTTTGGAAATCATTAAAAAGCATGACTATGGATATACAGTGCAGGACTTGCATACTGAATGAATATACTACTGCCAACTAAATCTTAACAAATACATCAAATTTAAACCTAATTAGCCTTTTACATGTCCAAAACTCCTAAACTAATAGTTTTGAAAGGCAACAAATGTTGAAAATGGTTCATTATTCACAATCTAAATTATCACCTAATACTAGCGCCATTTTACCTATAGCCTGATTTGCTGATTTGGTTAGAACTGTTCCTAAACCTTGGAACCAGATCAGGTTAAAGAAGGTTTAGCTATGGCAAAATATATTATAAATAATACCTATCTATATGCGTTGTATAATTGTTTTAGATCCAGTGATAAAGAAATTATTTTCTTTAGGAAATAAATAACATGCTTGGTGACCGAATTGTGTCCTGTGTATTTTACAAACAGTTTAACAATAATGTCCATAAGAAAATTGTGAATATGAAATTAGGACATAAGCCTGTAAGTTAACATAAAATTATTATACAAAATCCATGTTCAAACAGTTTTTATTACGAAATGAGGGATTTTTTTATCCAAAATTATTATGTTCAATTATAATGACTATTTGTGTGCAAAGTTTTACTTGTTAAATTGAATTTTTTTTTTTAAAGATATGTTTACAAATATATAAATACATTCCTTTAAAAAAATATTTTAAAGAAATGTATGTATATGATATATCAGAATGAGTGTTACAAAATCACAGGGGTTGTAGATGAGCCAAATTGGAACACCTTTAGTTAGTAAGTTAATGTCCATAAATGGCCCCTTATTCAAAAAACGGCGATGTTAGTGAGCAGTGGAGCTAGGAAACGGATCAGTGGAAAGCCATGTGCCTGGCGTTTCATCTGGAGATGTAAGCTGTACGGACGCTGCCCTGTTTGACACTGAGTTGCTGCAGGTGTACATTGTGCGTGTTAGACCTGTGGTGTTCAGAGTTGCACAAGACCAGCCCCCATGCCATCCTACATGTTTGCATAGCTGACAGACATGTGTATGATGTATGGGGAAGCTAGTGGTACCTGGCCACTCCACTTCTCTGACTTAACACTCACATACGAGGCTCTGGTGGAAAACAAGAGTCCAACTTGAAGACAGAATTGTTGCAGTCTTACTTAAATAATATCAAGAACACACCAGCCATCTTCAATGACGTGTGTGAATACTGATGTGTAGGCAGGTGCTTTTACACTGATTGGTTGACTATACCCTGATTTTGGTTGGAAGAACAGTAGAGAAAATTCAAACCTATTTCTTTGTGACCAGCACTGACAACATTTATTTATACTATTTGTGTTATTTTATAGGTATTGATAATATCTATCAAAAGTGACAGATACAGATAACATAACTCTATATATGAATATATTAAAATGGTTTTAGTAACGTTAGTAACTAACTTCTACTGTTCTTCCTGCCAAAATAATACTATACCTCTCCTACTCACTACCATTGCCGTTTTTCAACATTAAGGGGGCATTTCCAGACATAAGTTTCCTAACTAAAGATGTTCCCTTTCAGCTCATCTAAAACCCATGTAATTTTGTAACACTTATTCTGATACATCCTGTTTATATTACGTGCATATATCCTATGTTTTGCTTATTTAATTGAATATTTTTTTTAAATAAATGTTATTATTCTATAACTATTATAGATATAGCTTTATAGATATAGATATAACTTTTATGCTACCTACTAAGGTGGCCACCTCGGTCAGCGAGAAAGTATCAGTCACTGTAAGGCCACACGAATTATAATAAAATGTTTTGTTTTCTGGAACTACTTTTCTATTTTATCTAATCTTATAATCCCTTTCATTCTACATCCACAACCACCCTTTGTTATGTCAATAAAAAAGAGGAGAAACAAAACTACGAAACTGATCTCAAGGTAAAGAGGAAAGCTCACTAATAGTTCTCAAATATATTAAAATTGTATGTTGTGAGCCCATCAACAAATTACTGTATTTGTTAGAAAAAGGCTAAATCTATAGTCCTTTCTCAAAAAGTCTATTCTCCTAACTTCAAAAACATGATTAAAAAATTGTTTAAAATAAGCAAATGTCATATTTTGATATAATTTTTTTAATAACAAAACTCAAACTATAGGGTTGTTAAGGAAAGAGCCCTGTTATACTTAATGGCTCATTGTAACACAATTCTATGATAAACCTATTAAACATATTTCATATATTTAATTTAATATCTAAATAAATGTGGATTTTGCACCCTTAAGTCAAAACTGAATGTTGATCCACATTATAGCAAAAATATTAGAATTTAGGTCATG
Organism: Timema shepardi; assembly: GCA_902151425.1. NCBI lineage: Eukaryota > Metazoa > Arthropoda > Insecta > Phasmatodea > Timematidae > Timema > Timema shepardi. The sequence continues at coordinate 74,835 of CABFVX010001599.1, read as the reverse complement.
GTTCTATTTTATTAAGATACTTAAGAATGTGTGTGAATAAGATTAGCATTGGGGCATGTAATGAAATAGATTTTCTCTTTCGTAGTATTACAAATCAATAGTTCCAACCGTTAATATATTTCAAGTTAAGGACAGCTTTATAATATTAAACTTAATGAATTCATGTGTGATAAAATCTTATTTTCTGGTTTAACAAACCTGGGTGGTCATTTTTATTTTTTTGTTGACATGACTGAGTGGCTGTCTTAAAATCCTAACTTTGTTAACAGGTTTCCACGCCTCTTCTGAGTATTTTGTGAGCAAGTCACTCCCAAATATTTTTTCTAGCTGTTTTTTTTTCTTATCTCTCTCGTTTATAAAAGCTGACAAAATCATGGTGAGGTCTCATGAAATTGGAAGATTCTAGAAGCCTTCTTGTATGACTACAAACAAGGAAGAGGGCTCTTCCAAGTCACTTTGCCTACAACCCCATTGTGGCTAAGGTCCGCGGCAAACAAAGATCCAAATCTTTAAACTTTAAAGCTGCCACGTATTAAAAACATTTAATTCTGACTGTGATATTTTCTGGATAAGCGAGTATCATTCCATTTGAATAGGTAAAACATAATTTATAGATCTGTATTTCCATTATAAAATAGACTTGATGATTAAGTGTGTTTAAAACTATGGTTACACGTAATTATTATTAAGCCCATGGCGAAAAACGTGCAAACAAGAGAAAAGAGAACCCGAGGAAAGTAACATAACAATTTTAATTTCAGACATGAAGGATTGAGGTGAAGAAATATATCAATTCAATTTAATCACCATCAAAGAAGCACGTATGAGACTGTTACAGGTGGGGGACAAGATACCAAGAAGTATTTTCATGCAGAAAAGGGTAATTGTTAAGATTTGTGTTTTTATCTGATTCAGATACAGTGTTGGTTCATGTATTGTATACAGGATAAGCCCAGCTTGACAGGACTATACAAGTAACCTGTCAAGACTTTACGAGTAACACTATCCATTCTACCAACCACACACACAATAATATAGGGGATGAATGTTTGTGTATTTGTTTTAGAGGGAAAAATTAATATTGAATTAAAGGAAACAATATTAGCACAATGTAGTATAGCCTGGTGGCGAAGCTTACAATATGAATAAAGGGAGACTGAAATTATAGATACAATCAACTTGCCTTATATCTCCTTCATTAGCTCTAGCCGACAAATTATCAAATCTTAAATTAATCACCAAGTTTTGTGCATACGGCACTAGTTTGCAGTGGCACTTTAAACAATAAAGATCTCAGTTCTTCCTTTTCTATCTTAAAACTAGATTACAACTAAATTACTTTAGAATAATTTGAGAACGCAGATTACACAAAAATAATGCCTTCAAAGTCAAAATTAAAAGTAACAATAATTTTTAGAAAAGTAATGCCCTCTCTAGTTTCAAAACTAAAGAACCACCAATAATTACCGACTCTCAGTGGTGTAAATACCGACAGTAAAAATATAAACTTTAGTGTTTAACTCACATTTTATAAATGGTGTTCTATAGACATGAAATAGTTATTTCTGTGGGCCTATGAATGTTAAAAAGTATAATTTATATTTGATTTAAATGGGCTAATTAATAGAATATTTGATTACTTTGCTTATTTTCTCACGAAATTGTGATTAAAGTAAGTTAACATTATTATATTTAAGTAGGACAAGGTGTTTCATGCTTGAGCAGCTTTTGTGGATATATTTCCTTGAGTACTAAGCCACATTCTCCTCCTAGCCTTCTCTAATTGCCACAACCTTCCTTATCACTGTCACAAAAACCTCTTGGCAGTATTAAAAAACACAACATTGCCGAATATAAAAAAAAACTCAAAACTATTCACAAAATATTGTATCTAAACTTAATAAATTAACATTTTTAAATTTAAGATATTTAATTTAGTACAGTTCATAATATGACTGTGTATATGAATAATAGGATGAGTAATACCGATTTATTAATATTTTAATCCCGCATGTAAACACCAAATAATTTGACAACTCTGTCGAGACTAGCTTCTTCTTAAGGTTAATAGCAGGAGGCCTGGAGTAGGGATAGGGATGGGAATCCAAAAGGAGTGATGACAATTAGAAAAAAATATATTTGCTACAAAGTGAGGCGAGTCTCAATAGGGGAAGGGAAATAAATAAATAATATTTTCCCTGTGCAAGAAGCATTTATGTCAGTTTTATCAAGTTGGGAGTTGCTTATAAATTTAAAATAGTTTATAAGCCCTTTGTATCTGTTTTTAGTCTCATAGTCTACCCTGATGCTACCCCTCTGTCAAAGTTAGACTTATCCTGACGCTACGCCTCTGTCAAAGTTAGACTTATCCTGACGCTATGCCTCTGTTAAAGCCAAACTCACACTGACACTAGCCTATAAGCCCACTGTTTGGATTTAAAATTCAAATTTGTGATTCATTGCTAAAATTATTATTCAGATTCAAGGTTAGGTATTCAAACTACACTCATTTTATAAACTCATAATTTATTCGGGGGCAGATCAACCAGTTTGCGACTTAACTATGGCTATATTTAAATTTGTCACAAACAATACACCACCTTCTGAATGCATTCTAGTGTTATTGCTACCCAGTGCCAAGCACGGCATTCTTTTAGAGAGAGAGACAGAGACAAGGAAATAGCACAGCGCACTCAAGGTTCAAGGTCCTACAGACGCTGCTGAGACTAGCAAAATAGATGGAGAGGTAGAGGAAGAAGTAGAGGCAGAGCTTATCTCAGGTGATAAAGCTATTCAGTAGCCAAGGCACTGAAGGCTGAGGAATGTGTGCTGACCTGATAAATTTGGAGAATAAGAAGGACACTTTACAAACACAATGAATGTAAAGTCTGTTCCGCATAGGAATTGTTTTCTGAAAGGCTTTTTTCCCTACCAGAAATCTATTATACATTAAAATTTCAGAGAGTAATTCCTACCGTGAATGGAGTATATGTACTGAAAACTAATGGCAATTAGTACAACCCTCAGATATAAAACAAATTAATAAAGGACTTCTTTCATTAATTCATTAATTATATAATGTATACACAAAGAAAAAGATTTTTTGTATTATCTGTGATTTCTATTATCCGTGTTTCCTCTCCCCTCAATTACCCCGGAAAATTCAGAGTCTATGTATATTTCTGTTTTATTTCATATCTACCAACATTTTAGATTTGTGTTTTATATTAGTGCATCTTAAGAAGAAGAAACAATCCATTACCGGTATTAATAACCTTAAGATTTATATTACTTTTTTTTCGTTATAAAACCATATTTTGTATTCATCCTATAGTTAATAAAGCCTTGGGTAGCATAGGAGTGGCTTTGGAGAAAATAAAAAACATACATGTGCTTCAGTTTTAGTTGAAATCTGTCTCTTAGTTAAAACTATTAAACCAAATATGTTTTTGTCATATATACTCCACAAGCAAAATTAGGTAATTAAGAGCCAACAAATTAATATTATATTAATGCTAATTAATCGATTCACTTTATTAGTTATTGGAATTATTTCAAACACACCTTCAAGTAAATTCTTTTTCAGTATTGATTTAAAGAGCCATTACCGTACATAAAAATGTAATACCATTGGTTAAGATTTTATTTAAAATCATTATTATTATTATTATTATTAGCACCGCGTCTTACTACCCGTTCGGGTTATACGAACTTACGCTAATGTGTAATGGTAGAGTGATTGTGAGATGAAATGGAGGACCTACAGTTTAACGTGGAATCCGAACCACGGTGGAGGCCTGGCATTCCCCACATTCACAAGATGTCTTGTAAGAGGTGAAGGAAGGGTTTGGTAATCAGATAAATCTGTGCCAGGACCGGGAATTGAACTCCGGACCCCAGCACAGAAGTCCGATACCTTACCCCCTAGACCACCAGGTCACCTTTTTATTTAAAAATTTTCCTTAAATATTGATATAGCAACATTTCAACATTAGATTAATACACTCTACCCTTTATTCAGTTTGCATTACCTGGTCTCTATTTCTATTATTTTTAAGTCTGTCGGTGACCTGGCGGTCTAGGGGTAAGGTGTCAGACTTCTGTGCTGGCGGCCGGGGTTCAATCCTCGGTCCCTGCACAGATTTATCTGATTACCAAACCCTTCCTTCAACTCTGACAAGACATCTTGTGAATGTGGGGAATGCCAGGCCTCCATCGTGGTTCGGATTCCACGTTAAACTGTAGGTCCTCCATTTCATCTCACAATCACCCTACCATTACACATTAGCGTAAGTGCGAATAACCCGAACGGGTAGTAAGACGCGGTAGTAGTAATAATAATAATTTAAGTCTGTCACACAATTCCTCTTTTAAGCCTGATTTCTTAAAACAAACTAGTTGAAAATGTAACCAAACAAATATCATCTGATACTTAGTTTTTGAAATAGGTGACTCAATCAAATGGGATAAGTATCCATACTATTGCTTTGAGGCAAGGTAATGAAATTATAATAGATTGAAAAATGACACCTGGACAGGGTAATTCAACCCGGGACCTTTGGCTTAGTGTACCCAGGATAGATTGACGAGTTTAGGTGTCGGTTTTCAATTAATTTGAATGAGTTTTCTGTAATTATAATCATTCTTCCCACAAGCTTTGCCTTCAACATAAAGGTAACAAATTGTATATCATTGCTTTCTTTCAAGGTAATGAAAGGCACGGGGAAAATATTTATTTCAGAATTGAGAGAGAGGCAGCAGTGCATGTCAAAGTATTTGTCGAGTGAGCAGTCCATGGCTTTGTGGTGATAACTACACTGTATTGTGCATTGCGTTGGGCATGGCTTTGCCCTTGCTATATCACAAGTAACAATATTGGCCATAACATGTGGTGCCCCAGTTGAATGTCACCTATCTGCCAAACTAGAAATCAGGTGAAGTCTGTTGTGTAACATTTTTGGCTTGTTTTGTTAGATTCTGAAAAATAATATAATGCACGTGTGTATATCCATACATATATATATAAAGTGTAGATATATAATTTGTTATATATGTATATAAAGTATGTATGTATATATATATATATATAAAGTGTAAATATATAATTTGTTATATATGTATATAAAGTATGTATATATATATATATATATGTAGGGAGCCTATATCTGTGTATATCCAGTGGTTGATTTCTAAAATTTTAGGTTGCGGAACGCACTATCAGGGGGTCTGCCCCCCCCTTCCGCCCACAATTTTTTTTTTTTTAATTTGTGCTTCAAAATACATGTTTTTAAGCCATTATTTTCTTCTAAAGGCAGAAGAAAATGTTTTAAAATCCATCATAATGTGATTGTGTTTGAATGAATTTCGTATTTGCCTTAATAGAGGTACCGGAACGCCGTTTCGTCAGAAGTTAAGCACCGTGTGTGTGTGTATTATATATAAAAGATGTATCCAAGTTCATTATGATTTTTCAAAGTACTTCTTTGTTCCTGTATAACTGGGGTTGTTTATTTTTATTTATTTATTATAATATGATAATGTTTATTTATTGTTTATTATTTAATTAAATATTAATATATTATAACTCCGTCATGTTATGGTCACCATTGTTTTTTTAAATTTATAAATGAAATATCTTAGTTACATGACCACATTTATAATTTATCATTGTTTAGCTATATTTATAAGCGAGTACTTCTCTATTTATTGCTGTTTTGAACTTAGTAAAACTGTGAATTTTTCTTCAAATAACTAGGACTTTACAATGTTTGTTTGCAAAATGAGTTAATGATGTTATTTGGTTTTAGCTCTGACTAAACTCATGTTGTGATTAGCGAGTAATTTCCAATCATATATGAGAAAGGAAATAATATCCAGCCTGAAATAATTTGGGTTCAACTAGAGAAAAATTATCTACAAAATCTATTTAACCACATTTTATTTATTCAATGTTTCCATATATTAAATTGTGAAATGTATACTTTATCTGAAAATATACTTCAAACTATTAAGATCCTTTAAATACAAATATGGTTTGAATTATATCTATTGGTCATGGATTTAAGCTCCAACTTACCGCATGTTGTTCTATTGATTAACTATCCAGACTATTTTTAATCCAAGAACTGATAAACATAATCATCAACTGTTTGAGACTGTATGCTAACACATTAATAAATTCAATAAAACCTAAAGCATCAAGCTACTCTAACAATACAATAATCTCTCTATTTTTTACAACAATCAGATCAATTTATAGTTTATAATATGATGTGGCTTAAGCAATTTCATATATAATATAACATAAAAGTAAAAAAAAAATCAAGATTCTTTAAGAATTGTTCTTATTTCTGAAAAGTTGGATTTTATACTATGCAACTGAAACATAAAATGTCATTTTCCCTCATTTCTGTTAAATCAAGATCCTTTAATTATTCATAAAATGTCATTGCATCTTCTTGTTTTAAAGATACCGTATTCATCTTTGAAAGTGTAAACATTCTTAATTGATCCTTTAGAATAGTAAATGTTTATCTAAATACAACAGCTCTTGTATTAAGTGAGAAATATAAATATTATAGTTAGTATGAAACATACATTGTTTTTTTTTTTAAATACCTCACTTCTTAATAGAATTGTAGATATTTAACTATCATGTGAACAAATATAAAAAAATCAGTATATATAATAAATTATATTGAAAGTTGATTTATTCTTACCTGTAAACTAGCATTGAGAGCATCTCCATATAGAGTTGGACTATGGGTTAAGGTGGGACTTTTTGATGGCACACCCCTAGTAATTCAGAGAGTAATTATCATTATTAAGTTATGTCCATACAAAAATTACATAGATAAAAAACATTAAAATTTGCCAATTACCATTTTCTGAAAGAGAGAAAATATATTATACAAATTAATGGATGGACTAAGCTACAGAATTTCGAAAAGATTTAAAAAATACACCAAGAGTATAAAAGAGTAATAAAAATTAGATAATTAATTAGTTAAAAGAAATAAAACTCACCATTAAATCTTATCTCTGCATTCTTCAAATAACTATTATAATGACTAATACATACAAAATAAAAAAGAGTCAAAAAAAATTCTTGTTTCAACAACTCTCTCACTTGGTTTGAATATTTGAAAAAAACTTAAGGAGCATACCTTTATATGTAAATGCCTGGAAAAATTTTCACAAATCAACCAATAAAATCTGATCGATTATAAGATTTAACTAATTAGTTTTCTATTCCAAATATGTAAAAAGGGGTTTGTTTAATCAGTGTTTAAATATTTTGCATACCAAGAAATTTGTTAGCTAAGGATGATATGACTATTTAATTTCTGTTAATTTTATAATAAAGGAAATTGATAAAACTAAGGAAAAAGTAAAAATAAACTACTAAGAGTAGATTTGATGAAGAAAGCCCACCTAGGAAGAGAGGAAAATGCGGGAAAAATCCTATGCACAAAGGTGACATCTTCTTCCTTTCTTTTGTCTTCTATAGTAGAAGTAGTCACACACACATTTTAACACAAATAGAATAATATTTCGGTATTGTTGTTGCCTTTATCAAACATAAAGAAGAAGAGAACAAAATTAACACAAAAAATGGAGTAATCCATTGTTTGTGTTATTTGTACTCTCTTCTTCTCTGTGTTTGATAAAGGCAACAATGCCAAAATATTATTCTATTTGTGTTAAAATGTGTGTGTGAGACTTATTCTACTATATAAGACAGAAGAAAGGAAGAATATGTCACCTTTGTGCATTGGAATCTTCCCGCATTTTTACTCTTTCCCTGGGTGGGCTTTCTTCATCAAATTTACTCTTAGTGGTTTATTTTTCCTTTTTCTTTAGTTTTATATATTTCCTTTATTATAAAATTATCTAGCCATTGGGCCACAACATTTTAAAACTAATTTCAGTTAATATTATTTTAAATTATAGATAATGGAATTGTATTAATATGTATAGATTTCATCACTTAAAATGAATAATTGGTCAAATTAAGAGTAAATGAACACAATAATGTTTCAAAATAGGAAAGTTAAAATATATGTAGATAATTGCCAAGAACATAAACAATTTTTTTTTATGAGTAACGAAATAGTGTTTCAAAAGCAATTTCAACTATCTGAAATCTAGCTCCAAGTTTAGACTTAGAACTACTGTTAATTTATAATCATATGAATACAATTTTTCATTCTACTTCCAATTCTAAAGTAATATTTATGTATATATAGTATATTCCTTTACATTATGACCCAATTAATAGAGTTGATTGAATATTATCTTATTTAGACATGGGTTTTTATACCAATGGTTCTGTAGTCGTGCAAAAAAAATAAACTAACCATATGTGTATGTATGGAAATGGTATTTTGCCCAAAGCATCTAAAATAAATTTCCATTAAATTTCAAATAAATGGGAGTGCGGTGTCTTCATTTTACAAAAGAATTATGAAAATTTATCTAATATACAGTGAAATTGGGGCACCTGTATGAAGAAATAGTTACTGTTTTTGTGCTCACTATTATTATAATGAAGTTAAAGTGAGAGCCAAGAGTTTTGAAACAAGTGTTCCATGTTTATAGTGATTGGACTACCTTTTCAACAATGATGCAATCACAGGACCAAGTTCTGACTTCAAAGAAACGTTTAAAACTCTAGTAATGAGAGTAATAGTATTTTTAAGATAAAAATATTAATGATGATAATAATAAAGATAATACTACAAACAAAATTAATGTTTCAACCACTAAGAAACATTGGAACATTTTGCTAAAACATATTTAATATATGAGATATATATTAATTTATATTTAATATATGAAGTATATATTAAATATGGTAGAATAGAGTAATAATATATTGAAATATGTAATTAATTCAAAAAAGAGAAAAGTATGAAAGATAAAGAGAAAAAGACTTAAAAGACAAAGATTTAAAAGAGAACACACAGAAAAAGATAAGTAAGAAATAACAACTGTTGAGGCTCATTTCCTTACGTGTGCTGATGATTTTGGAAAGATTCTCCCAAAACGGGAGGGTGGGCAGGCAGAGTAGAATGTGCCCACCCTGCCAACGAGATGGCCAGACTAGACTGTTACAACAGCAGCACAAACAAAGCTGCAGGGAAATGTGGTGAACAGGAATAAATAACATTTACAATAACAAAGACAACAATAATGTGCAACTACTAGAGGAGGCAGTGCTTTAACATTCACTCATACATTTATTCACACATGTACAGGTAATTAGATGAAGCAATTGTCTAAAGTAATACAAGGAGCTCAGTTTCTAGAAAAGAGTTCAGATTTAGGAAAAGTATGGACTTAATATATGCATGCAGGTGATTAAATTTTATGAGGGAGATCCATGATGAAAAGGAACCTAGAGTGCACCTACCTATATAATTAATCAAAATGGCTAAACTCAAGGTTATAAAACCAACAATTACGTTTTTGCACTATTAAATCAACATAGAAGACATTTTAATCAAAACAATTTTTCATTAAACTCAAAACGTCAATATCCACTGGGCTTAAAATTAAGATCTTTTTAGAATATTTAACAGGCTATCATTATTATAAGAATCGAATAGCCAAAGCTATTATTTATGCTCTTTAGTGAGGATTACTCCATCTAGATATCATATTCTGAAAATTGAAAAATGACACCTGGACATGGGAATCGAACCCGGGACCTTTGGTTTAGTACGCCAATACTCTAACCCCTTATCTATCTAGGAATCGTCCCATGTCCAGGGTCATCCTTCACTCATATCTTAAGTCAGGGTCTATGATGGACGTGTGGAGATCGTCAGCTACAAATGTGTGATTTTATTAAGATCATGAGCTATCAGATAACACAGCCGCCTTAGACTCGGTAGTTGGCTTAATGCTGCAGCTTGCACAATTATCATAATTGTAAGGGATTGCATATTTTAATAATCAAATAGCCAAAGTTATTATTTATGCTTTTTAGTGAGGATTACTCCATCTAGATATCATATTCTGATTCCTGGATAGCTCAGTAGTTAGAGCATTGGCGTACTAAGCCAAAGGTCCCGGGTTTGATTCCCGTGTCCAGATAATCATACAAATGGCAGCAATAAGCCAACTACCATGTCGAAGATGGTTGAATTATCTGATATTTTGTTATCTTAACTTAAAAAAACATTTTAAAAAATCACACATTTGTAGCCGACGATTTCCGCACGTTCATCATAGACTCTTCCTTAAAATATGAGTGTAGAATGACCTTGGGCATGGAAAGATTCCTGGATAGCTCAGTGGTTAGAGCATTGGCTTACTAAGCCAAGGGTCTCGGGTTCGATTCCCTTGTTCAGGTGTCATATTTCAATTTCAGAATATATCATTATTATTAATATTATAAATAATTATTTGTATGAGATATGTTAAGTGATGTGATTTTTACTATCTCAAATATACCTTAAGTTTTGATTTAGAATTCCTTTTTAAAAATATAAACAAAATGTTTAATAATGCTTAGCTTCAGGCGAAACAATTTAAAGCTTTATCAAAACTATAAAAACTATGTAATTGAAATAATTAAAAATGTATTTATGTTTTCTCTTTAATAATGACTAATGTCTATAATAAAAAATGCTGTTTATAAACCAAATCTAACAAAATATAGAAACAGTCTGGTTTTATTAAAAGATAACATTTAAGAAAGTGAAATTTTGTAACGACATAAGGTGCCAATGGTGACTACCATAGTTTTGTGCCCGTGGCATCTGAAGCTTCGATAAATAGTGCTAATATGAAAAATATAATTATTTTAAAACGTAAAATTTTACCAAAATCAGCCAAATATATATAATTTGTAATAATTGGTCCTTAGATTAATGGATGATATTATTTTTGGAGTATTCAGCACTTAAGCTCAAATATTTTTTTAATTAGTACCAACAGTATTAACGGCCTGATATAAGGAATAGTGATGGGGAGACTATTTTATGGGTACAAATGTGGACGCCCCTCTTAACCTCCCGCTCCACTACCCTTCACTCAAGTGTACATAGTGGAGATTCAGACCTCAACATCCCTGTCATCAGCAATCCAGTCTAATGTTATCCTGACACCTTATGCCATGTAATCACTGTTGCAGGCCTTAAGATCATATTTAAATTTGTGATAAGAAATTAAATAGTATATTTCCTGGAACCCTACGTTTTAATGATGCAACAAAAAAAATCTCTGAAAAATAATTATTTTTATCAAGGGGTTATAAGGTTCTTTATTGAAAATGTTTTACAAGATGATAAAGTTTGAGAACCATTGCTTGGTAAGAAAAGTTTTTTATATTAGCATTTATTGTTTATCCTCTGGGCCGGTTCTGGCAGGCATGCAGTGTGTGCATCCATGCTGGCAGCCATAGCCCTAGGATATCCGTAGCAGCTGCTTTATTTTGCCCTTTTAAAGAATAACATTAAAATATCATTCAATATATTTTAATACAATGATAGGTGATGAAATAGCAAACGTGGCAATTGTTAGTAAATACTATTATTATTATCTTATTCCCATATCGTTAATCTTAAAGCGAAATAGAAATAATTATTGTTTTAACTATTGACAGGACCAAAAGGAAAGTTGACCTCTCAAGCGTGTACGACATCATTTTTCATAGACCTCTGAAGTGTGTTGAAGTGTGTGCACTGACCAGTAGATGGCAGGCAAACACAAGTCTTTGAAAGTTGGTTCATTACTAGTTATTACTACAACGTGAGCAGTGAGAATTATTTAGATGGACAAGGGATACATACATGTAACCTAAAAAATTGTTGTGTATTGTTGTGTGATATTGGAGCTTTCTCTAATAAAGAATAAGCCTAACAAGTATGTATTTTAATTGTGTGCGTATTTATTTTAGTTAGTGTATGTTACTATATAGTTTCACCCCTTATTAGCAAAGAAGTAAATTGGTACTGATTCCTCATTATTATTATTGTTTTAGGTTCAGAAATATGTCAGAGAAGAAAACAAAAGTGAGTCTGGGGCTTTTTATTGCAAGTGGAAGAATGAAAGTGACAAGGAAAAACAAAAATTATGAGTATCCATGTTGAAATTCATAAAGTTGGATGAAGATGACCCAACAGCATCAACATCAGTCACTTCAGAATTCATTTTTGACAGTATGGACAAAATGAAAGGTTAAAAATCAGATGACAAGCTTGAAGTTTGTTTGAAAATGTGCCAACAAATATGGGTGACTAAATAAAATTGTGCTGAGAATAGTTTAGTTAATAATTGTTTTGAATTGACAACTGAATATGATTCAAGGAATCCTTCTAGCTGGCCCCCAATAATTAATAATCGGTTACTAGAACTCATAATTCAGAATGGTTCGGTAACACCTCAAAATATGAAATTTCCTACAGATAACAATGGAAAATAATTTTTTGTGTCACATATATGATAGTTTTACCTAACAGTAAAATAGTTCAAAGAACTTGGTTAGTTTATTCTACAAAATCCAATAGTGTGTTTTGCTTTTGTTGCAATTTGTTTGCTTTAAAGCCACTCCACTGTACCCAACAAATATTCAAATCCTGGCCTTCTGGATCTAAGTCAACTCATGATATGAAATGAGTAACCAGATTGTACCGTTTCCGTTTACAATTAAACTGGGTAGGAGCTAGCTTTTAACATGTACAATATAAGGAATTATTTATTTTATTTGTCTTTATTTTGAGAAATTTTAGTGAAGTTAAGGGTAGTTTGCCTTGTCTTTCACTTAGCCATTCTTATCTTAATCCATGTTTCTCTCAATGTCAGGAATGGTATTCTTAAAATATTTGCTACTTGGGTTACTTTTAATTGTCTTAGAAGTCTGTAAATTGTTAAACAAAATAGGTTATTTGAAAATATTAAAAATATTAATACTGAAAGCCTATGAATAATAGGCTAACCATACATTCCATTTTATATGGGACAGTTCCTTTTTTCCGATCCCAGAGTTTTAATAAAATTATGTTTTTATAGTGTGATTTTTTATAAAAAGTTTAAACTGTGCTTAAATATTGGTCATTCATAGCCTATAATCAAGTTTACATGACTGGCTGCTTTGTAGGTACCAGACATTAGTGTAAACATCAGTAGAGGAGTGTTGATCAAAATCAACAATTATTGCCCATTGAATAAATAGTGTAACTTTAAAGACAATGAATATTATTCAGAGAGAAAAAAGTGATGGCAACACTTGCGCATCTCAGGCATATGTTCTGTAGCATAGCGCGGACAAAATTGTAACATGGAGTGTGAAAAGCTTTATGACAAAGTATTGGAAGACCAAAATTTACTGCGTAAAGCAAGTTTATTTGAAACATACACATATGAGCATTATGAAAATAATTCCCCCTCCATATCACCGTCAAAGTTTTTTTGTGGGAACTGTGAAGAATTATTGTAAGCTTATTGTGGTTTTTTTATTTTTTTTTACTGTCCTACTCCTTATAAACATGATCACCCGTCCTGTCCGGTTTTGGTTTCAAGGAACTATGGTCAGCCTACCTATGAGTGACTAGATCTTGGAATAACTTTAATATATTATTTACAATAATAGCAATCCTACACTGTATTTTTTGTGTGTCAAATATCAATTTTAAATGATTGATTTAAGTGTCTTACTAAAAATTATATTAGATTTTTACTGAATTAAGACCACCTAGTATGTATTTCAAACCTAATATTTAATAATCGTCTTTAATAACCTAGACATAAGTTTAAACATAGAATGAATGGTATTGGGTAATAAGAAGAAGGAAAAGAAACCGGGTGTCGACTGGCAGAGGTTGGCAGCCTGACAACCAGAAAGACGGAGAGGAGGGAACGAAGAAAACCTGTGATTCGAGTAATGGCTGAGCTTATGGATGGTAAGTTTTCCTTGAGCCGACGTGAAATCCATTAATATATGTTGCATCCTGTGGATAGAACATAAATGATGACGAGGATAATAGTGAAAATTCCATAAATGATGTGTGACTATTTGCGAGTGGTTTGAATCTGCTTTCATGAAGGAAAAAAAACGTGACATTTTGGTGTTTAGTATGAAAGCATGTTAGGTGGTATTTTTATTAACTATATGCGCGTTGCGGGATATAGTTAATTTTGAAAATGTCTTTATAAACATGTCGTCGTTTAGATTTGAACATTTTGAATAAGAGGTGGAGCCGTTGGACAATTACCTAGAAAGGCTCGAACTGGAATTTTTAGATAATTAAACTGAGGAGGTGGAGAAGGTGCCACTTCTATTAACTAGGGTAGAGCCTAAAACATACGGGCTTCTTAAAAAAAACTTTTGATTCCAGAAGTACCTAAAACAAAAGTTACGAGCAACTAGTTTGGGTGCTAAATAGTCCTTTTAGTCCACTGAAATCTGTGGTGTTGGAGAGGATGGTATTAAACCAGCATTAGCAAGCCGAATCTGAAACAGTAGCTCAGTATGTAGTGGAAATTAAAAGACTAGCAGCATCCTGTGATTTTGGAGCATTTCTCAAGGATGAATTACGTGACTGGTTGATAAGTGGTTTACAGGACAGATCTATTCAATGCCAGTTAGCAAGGGAGAAGATTCTCACATTTGAGGAGTCATGTGAAATGGCAGGGCGTCTAGATTTAAGACCTTTCATAAGGTGAAGTCTCATTCGGTGAATTTTGTTGGGAAGAAAGGAAAGGACAGGCAAATGGGTAAAATTACTGGAAAGGATCCGAGAGTGCAGGGGAAGAGGTTATGTTTTAGGTGTAACAGTCCTTTGCATTAGGCTGCGGAGTGTCCCTTGAAAAATAATAAATGCTACACATGTGGCAAGGTAGGGCACAAAGCTACGACGTGTAGATTAAAAAAATAAAAGAATGGGCCAAAACTTAAAAAAGTTAATGAACTAGAATTATCTCATGTGGATGAGGTGAGGGGCAGTGATGCGCAGTGGGTAAGAACAGTGAAAGTGGATGGTAAACCAGTGGAAATGGTGATTAACACTGGTTGCCCACGCACCTTGATGCCAGAAAGTGTTAAAAAAAAAAGGGAATTAGGATAAAAACTCTAAGACCGCCGTCAGTGGGCCTGAGTTCATACTCGGGTCATGTTATAGATCTGAAGGGAGAATTTAGGGCCGAATTAATGAATGGATCCTCCATGATGGATTTGCCCATCTTAGTGGTTGTGATTTCTTCTAATCGGAAAGGAGCGCCAACATTGTTGGGGAGAAATTGGTTACATATGTTGAAATTGGACTGGCAGTCAGAGTTAGGTATGTTGGGAACATGCTACAGGACGGATCAAGTCTGATGAAATCACTAATTTCTAAACATGCAGAGGTGTTTGAAAGATCGGTGGGGGCCATTAAGGGAATAACGGTAGATGTGGTTATGAAAGAAGGAGCCACGCCTATATTTTGTAAAGCGACAACAATGCCTAACGCTTTGCAGGATGCGGTGGAAGAAGAATTAAAAATGATGCGTGATTAGGGAATAGTGTACCCCGTTCAACATAGCCAGTGGGCTACACCATTAGTGTGTGTACCTAAGGAAAATGGAAAAGTGAAGTTACGTGGGGATTTCAAAGTGACACTGAGTAAATTTGTGGAAGACAAACACTATCCGTTGCCCAAGATGGAGAGTATTTTTGAAAATCTATCTGGGGGCAAGTTATTTAGCAAGATTGATTTTTCAAAGGGGTACCTACAGTTGCAGGTTAGTGAAGCGTCTCAACCTTTACTAACTGTGAATACGCAGGTGTTATTGTTCAGATTCCGCCAGGTATAAAGAGTGCATGTTCTCTTTTTCAGTCTGTCATGGACCGAATTTTGTTAGGGCTAAAGAAAACCTTTTGTTATATTGATGATATAATAGTAGTATCAGGTACAGTAGAAGAAGCCATGAAACGTAAAAATGATGTGCTTCAAAGAATAAGGGTTTATGGGGTGAAAGTAAACAAGGAAAAATGTGTTTCTGGTAGATGAAATTACCAATTTGGGTCATCGGATTGATGTGAAGGGAAGTCATCCAACCAAGGAAAGGGTGAAGGACATATTAGGGGCAGCAGCGCCAGAAGATGTGACACAGCTGAAATCATTTCTAAGACTTCTGCAATTTTATGGAAAATTCTTACCCAACTAAGCAACAGAGTTGTCCTTTGTATAAATTGTTGAAGTCTAGCAGGAAGTGGAAATGGGACCGAGAAGAGCGACAAGAGTTTGAGAAAAGTAAAAAGTTACTAGTGAAGAGTGACACGGTAGTTCCATTCAACTCTTTTTTGCCCATTAAGATAACTTGAGATGCTTCCAGTTAGAGTCTTGGGAGTGTGTTGAGTCATGTGTTCCCAGATGGTTCCACTCGACCTGTATATTTTAAATCCAGGACAATATCAAAAGCCGAAAAGAACTATTCACAAATAGAGAAGGAAGCTTTAGTGTTGATTTTTGGAGTAAAAAAATTCCATTAGTATGTTTTTTGGTCGTAAATTTACGCTGGTTATTGACCGTAAACCCTTGATGTCACAAAGAAAGATATTCCAGCAGTGGCCGGGCCGCAGCTCGTATACAGTGGTGGGCGCTGTTACTGTCCTCATATGCTTATGAGTTGGAGTATAGAAAAAGATCTGAGATCATTGAAGCGGATGTGTTGTCACGATTGCCGGCTTGTGTTGGGAAGATGTTAGAGGAGGATGTAAACTTTACTTTTGCATCTTTAGAGGAGCTACCAATATCTAGTGAGAAAATTTGGAAAGAAACTAGGAAGGATTTATGTCTTAGTAAAATTGTAGACTGGACACTGAATGGATGGCCACTCAAGGTTGAATCAAAATGGATGCCTTTTTTTTCAGAAGAGACATGAGATCTCCATTGAAGACGGGTGTCTCCTCTTGGGGAATTGAGTGGTGGTTCCAGAGCCGTACTGACAGGTCATTTTGTCAATGTTACACGAAGAACACCCCGGAGTGTGTAAAATGAAGGCATTGTCCCGAGGGTATGTGTGGTGGCCAGGAACTGACTCACAAATTGAAGAAATATACAAGAAATGTTCCATTTGTCAAGTGACTAGAGATGATGGCAGAGAGTTCATGTTTATTTCGCAAAACTGGAGAGAACAGAATACTTAAGTGTTGGTTGACGCTCATTCGAAATGGACAGAGGTGTTCCCCACTTCTACTACGACGATGTCACAAACAATATCCAAACTAAAGACATGTTTGGCAGCCTATGATATCGGAGAAGTTAGTGTTGGATGGAGGTCTGCACATGATATCACCACCTTATCATCCAGCATCTAATGGACAGGTGGAAAGCTCGGTGAAGATAGTGAAAAAGGCGCTTGTATGTGCCTTGAAGCAGGATCGTCAGGAAGGGATTAAAATAACTCTCTAGCATTGGGTATATAATTTCCTTTTTGCCTATAGGAATAACCCTCACACAATTATGGGTAAAACCTTGGCTGATTTATTTCTTGTATTCAGACCGAGAACGCGGTTGTCAATGTTGAAGCCTCATCTGGCGACAAGAAAGAAAAAGTGGAAATAAATTGGAATAGAAAAGCGGGATCTCCTAGGACATTTAAAGAAGGTGAAGTGTTTTTGGTTAAAATGGTTTGAGGAGAAACTGAAACATGGATGCCAGGAAAAATAATAAGGATTATAAGTCCTGTTACCTATCTAGCTAGGGGGGGAACTATCGTTTGATTTGTGCATTTGGATCACTTGCAGAATTCAATGTTAGGAGGTGAGACGGAAGCCCTGTTGGGACAAAACTTAGGAACCAATGACTCTGTGGAAGCTGTGCTTGTGCCTTTGGTAGAAGATAATTCACAACAAGAAGTTTCTCCAGGGGCAAGCAGATGATCCGTCTCCAGAGAAACCACCCCTCAGCTTCCCGATTGCCTCAGAATCGCCTCGGTCATTCACCCCTCTGGCTTTGAGGCGAACTCCTCGGGTAAGGAAGGCCTCGAGGAGTCTGGATCTGTAATGATACAATCACTCCTCTCTTCCCTTGGACTCAAAGTGAGATAGGGAAGAGTTTGTAAATTAGGTTAAGTAGTATAAGTGACACTGTAAATATGCTGTCAATTGTTAGGAGAGACAAGGTCATTCTTTTGAAGGGAAAAGGTGTGATACTGGGTAATAATAAGAAGGAAAAGAAATCGGGGGTCGACTGGCAGAGGTTGGCAACCTGACAACCGAAAAGACAGAGAGGAGGGAATGAAGCAAACTTGTGATTCGAGTAATGGCCGAGATTATATATGGTAAGTTTTTCTTGAGCCGACAGGAAACACATAAATATATGTCGCATACTATGAAGGATAGAACCGAATGCTGTGTTTGTTTGTATTTTCAAATCTGAAAGACCTACTTGGTTGCTATAGCCCATTCATCGATTAAAATATTTGCATATAAAACACACATTACTTCAAATATAGGCCTATAATGGAAGAGAGTCATTGGTTTACATTGTTCCTAAGGACTCACACCAAACATAATGTGAATAATACATGTCAGCAACAAAATTCTAGTTTATGATTGCTGAATATAGTCAGGGTAAAAGTGTAGGCCTTATCCAATTAAAAATTTCTAAATCTTAAGCTTCCAGAAATTGACAGGGCAATAGAGGTAAAATGTTCATATCATTGCATTAAACTCTTTGAGTTAAAAAGATAAAAGCAGAAATACAATGAGCACATAATTCATATATCACCATTCCCTCAATTGTTTTTAAAATCCATTTAATTTCAAATTATTTGAATTAAACCTATTTGACTGCTCTAGGAGATTCTATAGCATTCAAACTTACTGTCTCAAGAAAAGCTTATTAAGTGTTGATACAGTAAAAATAACACAACCTATAAGCTTATTAAGTGCTGACACAATAAAAATAACACAACCTATATAGACTTTTGAAGAATACGAATATTTTTTTCAAGGAAATTAGAAATACTAGATGCCTACTAACCCAATAAAAGCGAAGTATAAAATCACCCATAAGTGGTTACTTAAATTATTTTCATATCTTTTCGTACCAATGACCAGACCTTGTTGGTTGTTTCCACATGCACTTTCTCATCTTTTATTAAGTGAATTCTGGGGATTTTAATTTAAATTCTACCTCTTTAACGTGTTCCATCATATAAGTTGGGTTAAACAGGGCTTGAACTAGACATTTTCTTTGGTGGGGCAAAACCTAAAAATGGTGCCCCTATACCCCCTCACCTTTGGCCAGGTGGCTGTTCCCCAAACCTTTTGATGTGTGCCTTAAAAAATTGTGTGTTTTGGATTAGGGCTACTGTCAATATTTATTTTGATTTGTTTTGTTTGAAATTGTAAAATTTAAACAAAATATTTTTAAAAAAATGAAGGTACTATTTATGGTTTGAACTCTAAAACAAGATACAAAATATTGATACAAAAATGTATAAAAGTGATTGCAAAAATACTCCAAGTTCAGAACTTAATCTTGAAAGTTTTCTTTGCTGCGAATTAGTTAATGACCTCATCATACGATAAATTTGGTACCACTTTGTGCTCAATGTTACTTTTACTTAGGTTTGAGAGACGTTCCTGTCTCATAGTGTTCTGCAATTAGGTTTTAATCAGTTTTAAATTTGATTAAATTCCATTTGTTTGATGCAACAATCACTGGAAGTGTCAAAAAAATCCTCAGGGCTGTGAAAAATGAATCTTAGGAGAGCTTTAGGAGATGCATTATTCAAATTATTGTCTAGACTCAAAGCATGATGATTAAAGCTCTCTATTTATAGTTCAAGCTCAGCTTTACAAAGATCTTTTGAATACAGCTCAACAAGCTGATCTGTCTTTAACCTAAGTTCTCCTATAGAAAATGACTGGAACTTGGAGCCATGAAGCAAACTAAATTTCTCATCTAATTCCTCCATTACTTCAAAACTTCCTCTGAGTTCCAAAAGCACCCTGTCCATTACTTCCAAAAGAAGGATATTGTTTTTTATGTTTTTTTTACAGATATTTGAACCTCGTCATCATCTCCTGCTTCACCAAAAAAATTCTTCCTTTTCCATATTAGAACTTTATGAAAATTGGGGTTGAACAAGAAATACTTTGCCCTTTTTCTGGCTTCATTGATTGATACCAAGTTTGATAAGTCCATGGATGTACTTTACAGACAAATCAACTGTTATTACCTCTCTTTGAAGCACAGACAATGAAACTTTGCACAAAAATGGTGAAACCCAACTGTGGTTTGGAGATTCTTAGCTCTTTAGCACACACTTACACAAGATGCAGGTAAAGAGAAACGACCTTGGGTTTGGTTGATCAGCACCACAGTTGTCAAACCAATGACCTAAACTTGTCCTTTCTCACGGAAATTCCCGATAGAGTTTTCTTAATGCTTTCCTTATTAACTTTACATTTTCTCGCAGAAAAGAAAACATGTTTGTTCTCCTTCTCTGAAGTATTTTCTTACGCATAATTTATTTTTTATCAAACAAAAAATCTAAAATCCTTTCTTTTTTCTATATCCCAAAAATTTTTTCGCCATACAGCCCATTTGGCGTACCCATTACGGCAGCAGCCGGGGTGTTATTTACTGTTAAAAATCAATATTAATGTCAAAATAGGTAAAAGTGAATGTCAACACCTAATCACATGCCAAATATTAGAGAAAATCAAAATAAAAGGGTTTTATATTAAAAATAAAAATATTTGATAACTTTAGCAAAGAATTAGTTTGAACAGATTAAATGAAGCGTATCATTGTTGCTATTCGATTTGTGTTCATTACTCCCACAAGCAATATTTGTTAGATAATATCTAGTGAATGTCTTTGTGACTTATCGTACCAGCTAAACCTAAACAGAATTTGTACACATGTGCAATATATGATCTTGGTTAAGGTGAAGAAAATAATAAAAGTAAAACATTGTGTTCAAGGTTGATTATTAGTTCACTTGACCTCAATTGCCAACCGTCCCCGTGGTGTAGTAGTCAGTGCACCTGGCTATGGGCCTATGGGTCCCAGGTTTGATTTATATTTGGTATCTCTAGTATTTTTTCCTTTAGGAGAATAATCCCAATAGTCACCAGGATTTGGTTATTTAAGCTTAATTTAGGTTAAGACTCACGCCGCACTCACTCCACAAATCATAAGAACTCTATTCACAGCATATAATTGTGGGTACAACGTGTAAACAACCTCTTATGATGTGCCCTGGGCAACGTTCTATGCCAAAAGAACAGAAAATAGTCTACACATAAAGCGACCAAACTTAGACGTCAAAGTCCCTCCCGGCCAAATGTGCCATACGATTTAAAAAAAACTCAATTGCCACTAACAGTATTGAAGAGGAGTTAACCAAATATAATAATGAGGTTTATCTTGTTTTAATCTAATGTAGTTAATACCTAATTTTTGCTGTTTATTGGTCAAATTTCCTCACTTTACCAAGAGTTTATTTTCAGCTTTCAGTTTTCCATGTTTGTGGCAACCCTGGCATGAGTCAAGTGTTTTCTTATGCTTTATTCTCTGTGCCATATTTATTTTAATCAAGCATAATGTATTCAATATGGTAATTAAATAAATTTTATAACGCTATAATTATTTAAATGAAATTGAAGCCAAAGATAAAAATAAGCCTTTGTACATTTCTACCCGACCCTATATCCAAAATACTTGACTGGCGCCTGAGGCCACCAACTGCCACTGATAATTATGCTAAAAATGGGGCTAAAGGTTTGAATTTAGAGTAGATTCTTTGTTCCTAGTATTTTCAATGTCATTGAGGGAACAATAACATAATTTGTAAACAATACCTATCTTTTTTAAGTGATCAGTTAAGAAAATGTAATTACTCTTTAGATCAAATATACAAAATCATAAACATTTCTGTATATGATTAAAAAGATCCAACACCTTATCTCAGTTAGTAGCGTGTCTGTCTACTGAGCTATTGATCAGCTGCCAGCTAAGCTTTTATACCAAATATATTTATAGTCTAAAATTGTCAATTGGTGATATGGGCAATAACAGGACTATGCTTGAAATCTTTGTAGATGATAACATGTACAAAAAAAAGTTATGTATTGATAGGCTAGAATTAATCAGCACTCATCAAAATGAAATATTGTAAGGAGAGCTTTGCATGCCTATAATAAATGTTTATCATGGGAATTTTTCTAAGAATATGGCTAACCATTGAAATAGTACAAAAGGGTAGTATGAAATGGGCGGAAACTACCTAGTGACAGCTATGTCAACCAATGAAATTAGTAAAAAACTAAAAAACTTAATGCATAATTACTTCCAAAGGTACTTATTTCAGAAAATGTAACTCTGTATACATCTTTGGAACTTTATATTTTCATAACTAAGAGTTACTATTTACATGCCTCATAATATAATTGTAGCCCCTTCACAAGAACTAATTTTAGCTTAGGAAAAATGAACTGGGTTATTTATTATTAAACAAAATATTGCAAAACATGTTTAGATGGTGTAGATTTATATTATGAAAGATAAATTAAAAACTACACTTGTATAATGAAAGAAAAGGTTACTTCATTTGTAATATACTTTAAAACACTTTTTAATCAATTGTACTTGCTGACGCAGGACAACGTAGAGACAAGTTGTAACAAAAGAGCAGCAATATAAATAGCACTAAAGAGTACATAATACAATACTGTTTTGTTAACAAAACATTGTACACAATAAGAGACAGGGATAAAGATTGCTGCAATAAAAGCATGTCCTACATTTCCTCTCATGCGCACATGTTGTCACTTCTTCATTACATAATATACATCCCAAATTTTTCCAAGCACTTCTGATGTTTTAGTTCTGGTAATACTTTGGTGAATATATTTGTCATCATATCACCTGTTTCAAAATAGCGTAATATAACCCAACATTTTTCAAGTTCTTCCCTGGTGAAGTGATATAGTGTATAGCTATATGTTTGGTTCTTGGGTGGAATATAGTGTTCTTCGCAAATTTTTGGGCTTCCTGTTTGTTATTATAAATTGGGATAATTTCTTCACTTCCCAACCCTACTTCTTTCAGAAACTTGCTTCAATAATTCGCTTCCCTTACAGCTTCAGTCAAACCCATGTACTCAGCTTCAGTAGTAGAGAATGCCACAGTGCACAGTTTATCCGCCTGGAAAGTCACTGCTCCATTTACAAGTACAAAAACAAAGCCCGTGTAAGATCTTCTGTATTGTGTAGATGCTGCCCATACAGCATCCACCAACCCTTCCAAATGACTTTGAGCTTTTCTAGCATGTGATTCATAGGCTCGTAGTTCCAGGCAAACATTGTAGAATCCTTTTTCTTGCGCTCCAGTGTTTTTTCGGTAAAACCTGTTAAATCTTTTAGAAATTTCACTGATATATGGTCTTGTTTCAAAGACCAGATACTCCACACTTCATATAATTTCTATGAAAGGATAGTTTTTGGTTCTTCACTTAAACTATTTTCATTTCCCCATCTTCATACTCGGATCCAAAGACATCTTAGGAGGTTTTGAATTATTCATTTCAAACTTCCTCAAAATATCTTTAACGTATCCGCCATGTGAAATCTTCATGGATCCATTTTCATGATTGAATCCCATCCCCATGCATATGTAACACCTACTAGATCCTTCACTTGAAAGCCATTTTTCAAGCTTTGCTTGAATTCAGAAAGCCGATTTAAGTCACTTCAGATTATCAATATGTCATCAATTTAAACTGCAACAATTCACTGTTTGACTTCTTGTCTGCTACTTAGGAATGTGGTATCAAAAGAAAAGTATCAATACTGTACTCATTAAAAGTATTGGAAGAAAAATATTGATATCGTACTCGTATCGAAATAAAAGTATTGATGACAGTAAGTATCGGTATCAAAACACATATAAACTATTCTGCTTCATCTGCTTGGGGCACCCTTGAATTGACTGAGTTCATTTAGCTCTAAAAAAGCTTATTTTGTTTAGTTTGTGATGACCATGCTCATTGATAAAGGAAGCGGTAGTAGACTGGACATCAATCGCCCGGTCAGCCATCAAGATGTATTAATAAACAAAGATGAGACAACGGATATGAATTATGACGAGCTAAAAGAGATTGAATGCTAGAGGTGCAGAAAATGAGTGAGAATTGAGAAATAGTGCCATTTGTTCTTACTCCACAGTCCACCCTAATAAACATTTAATCTCAGCGTGAGTGAAGATAACAATAAATGTGGTTTCTTTCAATTCCAATCCAATACCGGAGTGTGAGTACTAATACTAGTAAAAGTATTGGAAAAAAGTATTTAGGAAAAAAAGTATTGAGCAAAAAAAATACTAGTATTGAAAGGAAAATATCGACATTAGTAAAGTATTAATACTTTTTCATATCCCTACTGCCAATACACAAACACATATTCGTGCTCAGTGGTTTTAACCTAAACTCTTGAAGTTCCTTAATGAACAGTTTGTGCCATTGACAACCAGACTGTTTTATGCCATAAAATCCCTTTTTCATCAAACAAATTTTATTTCTCTCTTGGAGTTCCCATGGCGTTTTTAAAGCCGTCCCCACTTTGAAAGTTTTTCCTATTTGCAAATCTCCCTCATTGTGATCTAGGTAGCAACTCTTCAAAAAGCTAGGGCACTTCTATAAATACCCCTTCTTCAAGAATGACACTCAAAAATACGGTAGTTATGTCTAACTGGTGGATAGCCATGTCATTCTCAACAGCAAGAGCATTCAAAAGTCTTACTGAGCCGATTCATACCACTGAATCAAAAGTATCATTGAAATCATGTCCAGGGCATTGAGATTATTCCTTGGCAACCACTCGGGCGTTTCTCCATTGCAAGGTTTCTTCAGCATTGTAGTTGATTCTGATGTCTGTCTTCTGTCGAAATCTTATTTTCTTCTCCTAGAGATTTGTTCTGTTGTTTCCTCATGATATCTTCTTCCAAAGGTAAAGCTTCATATTTCTGTGTCGTCAAAAATTCATTGAGAAGAGCCACATTCCTTGTGACTTCTACTTTTATTTCAGTAGTCAACCAGACTCTGCAGCCTTTGGATTCATAGAATATCCTAAGAACACAAGGACGGATATGTTGTAGGAATTTTTCTTTTTCAGGTGTTTTATCAAGGCAGTGTCCTTTGCTTCTAAAAGACTTCAAGACAGTGAGATCAGGCTTTTTCCCACACCTTTGTTTGAATGGTATTTTACCATTAAGACTTCTACATGGACATCTATTTCACAAAGAGTTTGCTGTTGACACAGCCTTTGCCCAGAAACACGGTGAATATGAGACACCTCACCACCTCCACTAGTGTCCAGCTCTTTAGTTCCACGACTCCAATTGTTTGAGGTTTATAGGCAATATTAAGTCTCCTGGTGATGCCACACTTTTTCAAATGCTGATCAAATTCACGATTCAGATATTCTTTCCTATTATCTGACTGGAGACACTTTATCCTTCTTCCAGTTTGGTTCTCTACTAGACTTTGTTAATTTTTGAAAGTGTCCAGTGCTTCATCCTTGGACTTCAATACGTTCACATTGCTCCATCGAGAAGATTTTTCCGCAAAAGTCATTAACTACTCTACACCACCTAAAGATAGGGTGTGCACTGAACCACACAAGTCTGAATTTACCATTTCCAAAAGCTTTGTTATATGACATGACTCTTTTGGAAAGGGAGTTAGAGAAAAACTTTCTCAGACTGCACGTTTCACAAACACCTTCCTTATGAACAATCTTTATTTCGAGATCTGTTAAAAGTTTTCTCAGATATTTAAAGTTCCATTCCAAGTTCAAGTCATCTATTCCATAGCGCCAACTTCAAAGAGTTATGTTCGTCTGACAACACCTTCACATTTTATACATTTTCTTGAATATGGTACACCCAATCATTTCTTTCAGCGATCATATTTTTTCACGACCTCTGTTGTCTCTAAAAACCACAAAACTCTTTCTTAAAGGTTATTTCATAATCCTTATAGGTTATAGAATAAACCATTTTTCAGCTCGGGAACATAAATCATATTTTCCAAACTTAATGCCTTTTCTATGTCTCCATCATTAACCAATAGTTTCACAATAACTTTTGATTCAAATTTAGTGGTTGCACTACCAACTTGCCAAGTTCAGTCTTACACCTTCACATTCTTGACTGTTCTCAAAATTGTTTTTATCACTGCATATATGTGATGTGTACCCACTAACGAGACACCATTTTCATGTATGGTAGGGGTCTTCAGTCTTCCATGCTGACTATTCATTGACAGTTATGAGGAAATCTATTTATTCTACTGTAATCGCCTTCTCACTGACGAATTTACAAACTTTGAAGTGCAGTAAGCAATTCTGTGTCCTATCCCTTTGTAGCGAATACACGTGTATGAAAATGGCTTGTTTTCTTTGTTCACCAGATATTGTTTCTTTACCTACTTCCTGAATTTTTGGTAGATTCCATTGATGCCATTACTATTTGCATCTATGGTGATCTTGTTTGATTTGATGTGATGTTGTTTTAATTTTATTCCATCACTTTCTTCAAATATTTTTACTTTCAAGGATCCCAGTTTAGGAAGAGCGTCACGTGATTCTATCGTACACCTAGAGTTCTCAATGCTTGGTGGCAAGCTGTATAACATTATTGTCAGTAAATCTTCATTCGTTTCACCTCCATTTCATGAAACTTGTCCACTGCATCGAAAAAAACCTCTGATATGTTCTCTTATATCAGTATCTGTCACCATTTTGTGAGTTTCTTAAAAAGCATCGCTTTTCTAGCAATTGAATTGAGTTGTATTACTAAATTTTGTACAACTTTTTCTAGACTTCGTTTACAGTAATGTATACTTATATTTGCTTTAGCTCTGATGGGTTGATAGCTAAAACTAAATCAGAATGAGCCTTCCTGTCAGCAACATCTCAGAGATTTCTGCCATTTCAGCTGTCATCTCACCTTTCTTTACAATCTGCATAACCTTTTCCCCACTTCCATATTCCCGGGCATAATTTTTAACTAGTGGGCTTTCGCTTATAGTTTCCAAGTATAATAGTTTTCCTTGCTCAAGGCTTAGATGCATTCCGAGTATGAGAAATTCATTTTTCAAGAGTTCATTAAAAAATCACATTTCCATCCATTGAACAAAGTAAACCACGATTTTCTTCGAACACACTTCACTTCGAACTATTTCAATTTACACACATAAACTCAACAATTTGCGCTTAGGCTATGCAGATTATTATTGTGGTAATTGAATTACAAACTACACTTGTACTGAGTGTAGAAAAGGTTACTTCATTCATAGTAAACTTTAGAACACTTAGTCGACTATACTCGCGGATGCCGGACAACGTGGAGACAAGTTGTAACAAAATAAATGTGATATAGATGGCACCAGAAAGTACATACTGTAATATGATAATGTTTTGTTTACAAGACATTGTACACAATAACAGAAATAACATACAGGGCTGAAGCTTGTTGCTATAAAACCATGATGTTAACAGATGCATTAAAATAGATCAATAATAAACTATTTGTATCAACACTAAATGAAAAAATAGGCTCTCTCTCTCTCTATATATATATATATATATATATGCTCCAGAAAAAGGAAAGTTCCCATTTATGAAATGTGAAGAAGAAATTCTCTTTAATGATGAGACTTTCCAAACTTCACACTGAATCAAAGAATAAATACATAATGATGGAGGTTATTTTGTTATATTATAAAAAGAAATGTACCCTCATCATCTGAAGAAACGATGGAGAGTAATATAGTGGGGGATAAAACACCTCAATGCACCAAACCAAACCTTCCAGTGCAAAGGCAAGCAAGTTTATCAAACCCACATTTATAAGTACAGTATTTGAGCAATATATGAAAACCACTAAATATAAGGTAGGCTACCTTTCATTTGCCTGAAAGATAACAAGCTTAACTTTCATCGTTTCACTATGGCCTAGTTTGTACAATAAGGCACTGGTGTAATCCATCAAGTTAAGCTCGTTATATTTAAGGGTAAAAGGTGTGTAAATACTTGTATTCTCAAATCACAAACATACTTTGAGGATTAAATTTACATTATGTCCTCTAGAGGAGCTAAACAAGAGTGGCTATTAGCATCTGGAAATGTATTTATTGGGAGCAAAGAATTAATCAAACCTCGCCTGTTTTTTCTCGTGTGAGGATTTAATTTCAACTGAAAGGGGATTAAACAAGTCTAAGAGCTATTTAAATTCAATGTCACTAAGCATATAAAATTGTATATAGAGCAAACGGCCAAACTATTTCTTGATTTTCGATTATTCAAAATTGTTAGCTTATAAACATTTGAATATTATAAAATAAAACATAATATATTCTAATTTGATATAATATTTTACCTAATTTTAGCAGCATTCATAAAAAAAATGTCAAGTTTTAGGAAAATTATTCCACAGCTATTTGTGAAGATTAATTTTTATTGGAAGCTTCTATTTGGTGAGCAAAAAATGTTATTGGAAAGTGAGATTTTGAATATATTATAATATTGTTATTTTAACTATGACGGGATCTCTCCTAGTTATAATACTACACACAAAGTAAATTTGGATTTAAGGACTGAAACCAGGGTAGCTTTGGCTTGATTCACCAATGCTAAACTAAAGAGCTTATTAAAGGTTTTACTAAGGCCTAAACACAAAAATAAAACGTATCTGGTCAAATATTTATTATGCTGTGTACTCTAAAGTATAATAAATAATGATTATTAAATAGTGCTGCAACATATGAATAGTAGCCAGCCAGGAAATGTCAAAGGATTTGATGAATGATTGGGTTTCACAAATATAATAAAGTAATACTTTCTATATGTTCAGAAAACAAATCATAACGCCTTAAAGCTATTAAAATAAATTAAATGTGCAGATATTATTCATGCATACACAATATGATCCCTAAAGAGATTTAGGTATGGCTACACTTCACAAATGTAAAGCTCACAATACTTGAACTAAACAATTTTATTACACATTTGCATTGATGATATTACATCATGCATTGCTACTCTACATTACTAACTACTAAATAAGAGATGGGTCCTAGATTCAGGTAGAATCACCACACTTGGTTGTATAGCACTGCACACCTCTTCCACTACACATTAAGTTTAGACAGCTACTAGCATTTTGTGAACTGGAATTGGTGCAGGGTGTGTGAGTGTTTGGACGTGTAAATGCAGAAGTAAGGGATGGATATAAAGGCAGCAGAGGGATGGAGTATATTCTCCCTAGTCTGTAATCCTGGGCATTTGACTCACAAAACATCAACCACTAAAGCATCCAGCGAGCGATCTAACAGGTAGCGAGCGAGAGGCAGCAGCGTAGAGCCAGCAGCAGCAAAGTTTCCAAAAAGTCGGTGCTTACTGTGCGGAGAGGTGGGGTGGAGTGGGTGATGGGGTGGGGTCATATTTCCGGGGGCGACCACGAGAAAGATGGCGTCGCTTGACAAACTCTGCATCGTCCACCATCCAGAAGGAGCCAAAGTCGTCTTCATAGCGCACAAAACACTTGTGCAGTGACAGATTGGTGCGGATCGCGTTCTGTATACACAGACCACCAAGAAAGAGAAAAGAGAGTAAAAGACAAAGTTTAAGAGAAAAAAGTAGAGAAAAATGGGTCTCACTTCTAGCTGCCTTCTCAGCAAGACATGTTCGATTTGAGATACCTTTCCATGGATTGTCGCCCGTCACCCGTCTCGCCCCGCGCCCGGCCGTTAGTTGTAGAAAGCTTCTTCATGCTGGTTACTCACACACAGAGACAAGCGAGAGAAAGAAGTGGAGAAAACACACGTGAAAAACATGGAAATGGAATAAATGAGAAACTGGAAAAAGTGGGTAAAAATATCAAATCCAAATGTTTGCTAGAAGGAGCTAGAGACTAGAGTAGTCCGAGACCAACTTGCGTGTCCGCTCGGGGTTCTGTGAGCTCACGTACCCGGTGGTGCAGCGTTGCGGTCGTCGCTTGTAAAATTCCACTTCATCCACGGTCCATACAGCTCCTTTCACGTTCTCCACTCTCATGAAACATTTGTGGAGAGAGAGGTTGTGTCGCACTGCGTTCTATACAAAATAATACACATACAAGTAAGCAATGAAAACAAAAAAGAACGGGGGAAAATTATTAATAAAGGATAGAAAAGAAAGCATCAAATAAAGTTGATTAAAACAGCTGCAGGCCTTTTTCTTCTTGCTTCTTCAAAACCTATAAGCTACCTATGCAAGCAAAGGATCATTGCAACTGAAAGAAATGTTAAAATAAATAAAGCATTGATTTTACAACATGATTTTTTAAAAATAATAATTTTAAATTTCTGCAAAAATATACTTAGGAGGACTAGAAAATATGCAAATAAAAAAAATCATGCGTATGCTATGATTTATTAAAACTATATTTCACAAACACTTTGCATTCCGAGTGAAAATATAGCAGGTGCATTTTAAATTCATGCTTTAGCACTTATTAGTTTTATTTTAGGTACACCTATATAATTGTGTCTACTCTCAGTCAACTTTTTTAGTAAAAATATCTTTGCTAAAAATTAAAAATATATAAAATCCTATGGTATTGAAAACTAAAAACATAGAAATTAAAAGTGAGTTATTTTAAAATGAATGGGAACTGTACTAAATAGATGGTCAATTGAATATCTTATATGAAGTACCTAATTCATAGTTTTTTTGTTTTTATTTCTAAAATACTCTAAGGAACAGTTTAAAATCTTTTTCATGTATTATTATTACTGCAGGACCCATATTTAGTATTTTAGTGTTAACAAAATTATTTGTTTATATGTATTTTTTAAAGTTTTTCTTATAATATATTAAACTTATTTGCATTTTTTTAAAGATGAATGTTTAAAAGAGGGTTATTAAGAGAGAGGGGAGTATTGTATTTTATAGTAAATGTGCCTGCACTAGCATGGATAGAGGATAGGAAAACCACACCAAATATACATTTGGAAAACCACTCATAAATGTACAATATCTAATAGGATTTGAGTCATCTCTCCTTCAAAAATGACCAACTGGAATGCAATTATAGTGCTTATCAATGTTTCGGGTAGTTTTATTTGTAATTATTGTAATTAATTAATTAATTAATTAATTCCTGCATTGTTATATTTTCTCTAAACTTACTTCTACAATGCATTCAAAATAATATAAAACATAAAAAATCAAATAAAATACACAAACACTACAACTAAAAATAAAATTTTCTTGTTAGTACTCATTCTCAACAACATTAAATACTTTAGTCAACTTTGTCACCATCAAAATAATCCAGTGTGAATATTGTGTCAGACTTCGTGATAGACTGCAGGAAAATATTACAAGGATTACACATGTTTAAAAAAAATTATATAACAATACATTACATAAATTCATTTAAAAACAATGCTAAACATTACATAAATTCATTTAAAAACAATGCTAAAATATTTTGAACAAATGCAGCATCATGGTAAAATTAAAAATTAACTATTAAAATTAGTTTTAATTCTGATTATGAATAAGATCTACAAGATCAAACATTAGTAGGTCAACAAAATATTCGAATAAATGCTGACAATTTATCAAATTCTTACAATCTAATTAAAAATGGGTTATTAATGCATTCATAATCATCAACATCATGAACAGTTTCCAGACACTGGTTGAGTCTATTTGCATCATAAACCTCTCCAACACCTTATTTGAATTATTTCTCCCCACCACTTCTCCTACACCATGACCTACTCCTCTGCACTCCCTTCAGCCATCTATTTCCTTGATCTTTACATTTTTTATAAAAAGGACTAAACAGATTACGATAAGCTAGCGTAAAACCCAAATAGATAGTTAGACATGATGCTAATATATATAAATATAAGATAATACAGTTAATTATCTTGATTAATATTTCACCATTATTTCATGATTACCATATAATAATGTAAGGATCTCATAGTTTTTGTCATAACATTGATTTATATAAAATATTTTCACATTATTACATTATAAAGTATTTAACAAATAATAACTGAAACATAATAGCAATTATCTTGGTGATGATCTATACAGGCAAACCCCACACTTATGACAGGCTAGGTTCCAGACCACAATCTTAACATGAAAATTATTGCAACTCGAAGCAATGCATTTTTTTTATCAATGCATGTACTGCACTGTAATTGTCATGTGTTGTAAGAACACATTTGTAAATAAAATAAACATTGTAGGCCTTATATTTCAAAAAAGGTAGCTATACAAAAAATCAATGGACACTGGTGCGAGGGATAGCGTCATATTGCTAAGGTGTCATACCTGCAAAGCAAGTTCCTCAAGTTTGGGGCATGGTGGCAATTGAAATATGTTGTAAGTGCAAATCATTGTAAGACAAAGTGTTGTAAGGTGGGGTATGCCTGTACTAGAATAGTTAATACTTTTAACTATGAGAGTGGCTATTTTATATTACATATCTTCCAATTCTTGTTTTAATTACGTTCATAATTATTTCAAAGAGTCAATTACAAATTGCATACAAATTTCTGGGTTAATTTACAGCCCTGTAATTCTAAACCTATTTCCTCAAGTATTCTATTTAAAAAAACAAAAAAATACAGTATTTTTTAATCAACCTATTTGTTTATTTTTTCATCGTATTTTAAATAATATTTAAATGAATACAAATAACTTGTGTCACAAGGTAGTTTTAAGTTCCCAGAAATAAAAATAACAAAAAATGTGAATTAAAGAAAAACCTTAATCTTTTGTTGCAAATATATCTTGGTATTTTTTATGTAAGTAGTAGTGTAAACAATGTAAACAAAAATCTATATAACCTTGTAGTAGGTGATCAATGCTTCTTTTGCTGCTCTGAACCAACTGTTCTTATTCATTGCAAATACTGTAGGGAACTGTGGTAGTGTATATAAATATGTGGCGATAGTGATTTTTGACCTTCAATTTTTGAAATAATAGCAGAGTTTCAAATATAGTTTGATATGTTCATTGTGATGGGGCAAATGCCAATGGACTTCAGAATGGGGAGTGCTGGGGGCACTTGAGCTCCCCGGGATTTAATTTTTAGGAGGCTATGTATGACTATCTTAATCACACTCCCCCATATTTTATATTTATATTCAAAACATAGGATATTATTTAAGACAGTTACTGTACCTACTTTTGATTTTTAATATAAGGATTTGAATTCTTCTTATTTCAACTCTCCACAATAATTTGTTACTACTGTCACAACAACAAAATTTGATCAAAGTTAAACATAGGCTATGTCCTAGAATTATTTTTCTATATCATTGCTGCTATAATATGAAGAGTGGTTTCTGAGAGTTACAAAAATTACCATCCATAATTTAAAATTTTCACATTGGAGGGACCTCTCTTTAAGTTGAGCCCTCCCCCCAAATTTTCATTAAGTAGAGCCCTTTCAGTTAATCCCCCATCACATTTCCGGAAAGCTTCCGAAGACCTTGAGAATGCCACTTGGAAATGACTTTGCTTCATCTTTGTAATGCTTCCTGCAATCACCTAAAACCACAAACATGCCAAAAGATACTTGAAACTTGCCCATTATTTCAAGATATGAAGGTCATAAATCCCTATCACTACAAATTAGAGAAAAACACACACACACATCTCACTACCAATGACTGTCAATATAAAACTGGTCAAACAGCTACAGCTCAGACCAGCAAAGAAAATTGGTGATTAACATTGTTAACATATGAAACTAACTATTTTTTAAATCATTTACATTACTACTGACATACATAATTATAAATAACATTTTTGTCAAATGATTCATATTTTTTGTTAATTCACATTTTTAGCTATTTTTTTCCTTGGGATATCTCAAACAACTTTATTACACATGTTGTTGGATTTGTCTATGGATGATTTATAAATATATTACAATGAAATAATAAACAGATGTTTACATCTTAAAAAATAATGGTGATATTGACCTGACCACAGTGTGTCCAATGAGAACATAATTTATACTATCGTGAAACAAATTCCTCTATACCAAATGAAATTAACTTGAAAGATTTATTTATATGACTAGTACTTTTGGTGATATTAATTTGTAACACTTTATTAGCCTCATCCTGTATATATATACATATACAAGAGTACTGTTGAAGTCTTGTCTCTTCACAGTTTCAGCTAACATTGATAAAAACATCTTAAATGATTTTGTTCAATTGTGTAATTTCTTATATACCCTATAGTCATGATTCAAATTTAATAATTAATTTGTACTACTGTACATTCTCTATTAATAATGATGGGTTTACATAGCTTAACAATTAACTGAATTAAATTAAACTTCATCAACTGATATTATAAAGCTGTGATTGTAAGCACACACATAATAACAAATATATTAATTTACATTTGTGACATAGCTTGATAATTTATTTGAAAAATGTGCTTGGAAATGGATTAAATCTATAAGACTTCGTTTTACCAACTGAGTTTCTTATGTTCTTGGTTAGGTCCCAAGACACAATTCTCTATACAAACATTCAAAAACTCTATTACAATGGAGGTACATACAAACCACAGCTACTAGAGTAATATGGTGAGATCTTCTTTGACTTTGGTAGAAGACTATACTACGAATAACTTAACCAGTTTATCAAGTCCCTGGATAAATCAGTTGGCACAGCCACCGCTTTAAGACCAAGCCCTGGGTTTCAAAATATTGCCAGGTACATTTTACAAATATATAATTTCAATTTATCAACGATTATTTTTAATATAGTTTTTTTAGTACTGCATCTTACAACACATTTGGGTTGTACCCATATGTACCTATTATGATACTGTGCTAGGGATGAAGAAGGTTGAATTTAGAGGGAGTGTATGCTCATTTGCATGGAGGGAGAGTGGAAAACCATTTAGGAAAAACCTCCCTCACAGTGGTGGCTCATATATAGGCACTGCAGAACTGCAGCACCCCCTATTTCCACTTGATATTATCAATAATATTTAATATAATGAGTTATTTTTTCTTTAATTCTTTCTTTATTTTTGTAGTCCAATATATATTCCTTAATCTTAATGTCAGTACTTCAGTAGCCATCCCCCAGTTAATGAAAATGATACAAAAATCTTTGTATGGAACTGTGCGCTTCACAGTGCCAGCAACGTGGTGTTTGACTGCTGTGCACATGCGCACATAGGAGGTGGGTGTGGAGGAAGGCGGGATTGCCAGGTAGAGAGAGCACTGTTGCTCTCGCAGTGCTGGCTCTGGTGTGATGGTGGAAGGAGGTTTTTTTTTACTCAGTATGTGTTGGGCTTAAAAACAGTGTACCATATTCTTGAATGTGATACAGTGTAGAAGATGGTAGAGTTAGATTATTATTCTGGTTCCCGCTATTATATTTGATTAATTTTATTTCGGTTCTTTTATTTAACAGAAAGATTAAATGCGCTTGCAGTACTTTCAATGGAGAAAAATTTCCTCAATTGTCATCCAGAGATCAAGGTGAAAATTATTGAACTTTTTGAGCAAATTAAAACAAAAAGAATGGATTTCATTTTTAAATGAATAGATCAAGCTTGAACTGTAATAATTTAAGTTAAAGTAAGCAAAAAAAAATTATTTTTTTTAAGATTTGATCAAGTTCTTGAATAAATTTTATTTTTATACATGTTTTTTTTTCCTTTTACACAATTTTAAATCAAAGGGTAAACATTTTCTGGAGCAGCACCCCCACTAATTTTAGCCACTGCTCCTTCAGTACACCCATCCGGGATTAAAACTCTGAATACACCATCATTGGCAGTCTAGTCCTTTGCAAGAATGACGCCATAGACCATGATGCCACTGAAGTGAGTATAAATTATAGTTAAATCATATAAAGGAAAAATCCATACCCTATGTCATAGATTTTATAAAATTCTATTTCAAATTGCATATTCAATATTTTCATTAGGGATGTATTGCATACATTTCCATGATAAAGTCGCGAATTAATGAGTCATGTGATGAAGCTAATCACAATAAAAATTTCCACCCATGTAAAATCATGATTTCATCATTTTTTATGGTGCATATGTTACTGTGAATGTGCTAAATTAGATAGTTTGTAAAATAACCAGTGAATGTGTAGAATCACCGAAAGTGATGGTTTATTTAACAAATAGTAGGATTACCTAAATTTACCAGTGATTTTATTAATTTCCCAATGCAGTTCGGTGAAAGTATGAAATATGAACTGTATTATCTACATTTACCGGTGATTTTATAAAATATCTAGTGTATGTGGATAAAAAATATGGAGCATAAATCCAAACTAACCTATGCTAACCTAATCTAATCAAAAATAAACTAGGCTAAGCTTGTCTAAACTAAGCTAACCTAACCTAATCTTGATGTGACTTATTAACATTCACTGGTGGTTGGTGGTAATTTTATAAGCTCGCTGGTGATTTTGTAAATGTTCGGCACGTATGTGAAATAGTAAAGACATTTTTTACATTCTCCAAATGAGCCAGTGCTTTGTAGAAGCACCGGTGACTATACAAACTCATCACATTCAGTACATTCTCAGTAGAATATACATGTCTTAATTTGGTTAATTTTATATTATATGTACCATATACACATTTAACATTTATCCAAAAGTTTATTTATAGTAAAATAAGAAAAATTTACAATGCATAATTGTTTGAGATATTGTAACCCATAATTAAAAAGCTATAATATGCTAACTAAAGGCTGAATGTTAATGAAAATACTGAGAATTAAGTTTCTAAACAGCATAATTCTGTATTAATGTGCATTATCAGTTTTTAAAATCAGTTTCAAATTAAATTCAAATTAAATATGGTCTAATACAAACATTGAGTTTAATTTTAATTACATAGTGATATCAACAGTTGTTTAATATCTTTCATGAGCCTAGTGGCATTATCTAAAATCCTTTTTAAATGAGGAGAAATATCCTGAAATTCCAGGACACCCTCGACAGATATTCAACAACTGTTGAGGTAGCCATGAGAAGAAAATTAAACTCTTAGAAGCAATATTTGCTTTATTTGGAAAAAAAAAACAGTAAAAAGTGCAAAAACACTGACCTGTTCTCCATTACCTACATCCCCGGCTTAAGAGGAATTGTGCACGTTATTATTTGGTTATGGGCTGAAATAAGTTCAAAATGAGTAAATATGTTAAAACGACACTCTCCAAAAGACCCTTCCCCATCCAATAAATATCTATATATATATATATATATATATCTGTTTTGGCTCTCAAGAACTCCCTTGGGAGTAAATCTTTCCAAGGTTAAAACCTATGTTACTCATTTGCTAAAAAACTGCTGCAAGATAAAAAGAAATGAGTACTTGAATCCCTTTAACCCACTGGATAAGCAAAGCAGTAGTATCCTATGTGAGGCAGAAAACGCTGGTCAGAAAGTGGGGTGTTGAAAGCAAGACAAATTAATCGTTCATACAAGAATAGCACAAAGGCATTCACTTTGTCAACACCATAATTTAATTAAATGGCCGCTTCATAATATATTTCTTGCTGGCGTTTATTATGGATATTGCTATTTAAAACTCACAAGAAACTTCGTTGCTAGTAGCAAAGAAGTCGGGGTTTGAATCCCAGCAGTAGTGAGGCATGACCATTTTAAATGTTATTAGATACCAATGCTTAATAAATGGTATCAGCACTATGCTAAAAGGTTATTTCAATGTTTATGTTCATGTTTTCTTTCATATTAAAAGCTTAAATTTTTTTTTTATTTGAACAAACTCATCTAATGTGACAGGAGCTATAAGTTAAATTAAAAGGTGTTATATATGCAAGTGCTAACTGAGGTCACATTATAACCGCAAATATAATAGGATCAGTTCATGGCAGTTACATCGCAAAACTGACGCTACACTAGTTTGTCTGTGTCATGGCGGCTGAGCTTTCTAACAATGCTTTCTGGCGCACAACAAGACTTGTATTATACATATACTACAGTCCTCCCCTCATAGCTAAATTAAACCTATGTTTTTTCTTTCTTTCTTTTTTCTTAAACTAGGCAGTTCCTCCCCCCAGTGAATAATTTCATTTTTTATTCAACATAACGAGGGTTTGGTCGCCCTGTCCTTTGTGGCCTCAACAAAGGTGGCTCGTGCAAGGTTTCTCTGAGTTGCAAGGAGAGTGGCTGATGTGGGCGCTTGGTGTTCATTGGCTGTAAGCAGTGTGCTTGCTATTGCTGCTCCTTACAAGGCCTTCTCTGTTTTTGTGTTTCCTGTTGGTTTTGCCCACTTGTTTGTCCCGGTTGTCAGGTCTTCTCTCGCTGTAGTATCATCGAATGGTATCGTTCCAACAATGGAGGTGGGTCCTGGTCTGGTTCTTGTTGCACTGGTGTGTTTTCCTACAGGAATACCTGTACTGGCATGTGCTGCTCTCTCTGAGAATATTTCTGTTTGTCTGTCTGGAGTGACTCTGAAGCCTGTCTGAGCTGGTAAACATGACTTCTCTGTCTACGACCATCCTTGTTGGTTACTTCATACATCCATTCCCCTAAAGATTTTTCCAATGTAGCCTGGGTCCACTTGGGATGGTTGGCAGAATATTCTCGAATCGACACTGTATCTCCTGGTGGAACTGTCGCTTAGGGTGTTTGTCTCTTGCTTGCCTTCCCCGTGTGATGTGTGGTCCAGATGGAACATTTCTGGAGCCGTTTGCAGTTTGCGACCCATAAGCAATTCTAACGGAGTCACTCCGGTGGTTGCGTGTGGGGTGATTCTGTGGCTAAAAAGAGCACGCGCAAGACGTGTATGCCAATCTCCCTTTACATGTTTTTTAGGCCTTTTTTTATAGTTTATACACCCATTCGGCCTGCCCATTACTTGAAGGGTAATATGGTGGTGTTTTCTCATTTACGACTCCATTTTTCCTCAAGAATGCAGCAAACTCGGCAGACACTAACTGTGTACCATTGTCGCTAACTAGTGTATCTGGGATGCCATGTCTTGCGAAAATCTCTCGCATATTATTGATAAGTGATCCGGCTGTCATTGAGCTTATTGTGGTGGCTTCTATACATTTTGAATATGCATCAACTACCAGGAGTAGTGTGTCCTTCTACTGGTCCAGCAAAGTCAATGTGAATTCTGGACCACGGCTTGCTGGGGTTTGGCCAAGGATGAGTTGTAGCCTTGATTGGATTATGTTTAACTTATTGGCAGGTATTGCAGCCTCGTACAGTTTCTTTTACTTCGTTGTCTATGTTTGGCCACTACATTGAACTGTGTGCTGCATACTTTGTGTTTACGATTCCCAGGTGGGTGTTATGAAGCAGCTGTAAAGCTGCTGGTCTTAAGGAGGTTGAGATGACGAATCGAGATCCTCTGATCACACACTCTCTTGAAGTGTCCAGTCCCTGGCGTATCATCCAAAACGGTGTTACGTCTGGCCCAGGATTACAATCTGTCCATCCAGTTACAATCAATCTTTTAACTTTGCTCAATACAACGTCAATTTCCTTTTTGTACGCCAATTGGAATGAAGATATAGGTCCGTCACCTGAAATATTCAATAAGTTAACTCCAATGGCTCTGGGTAAGCTTGTTTTTCAGTGGGTTCTGGTAGTCTGCTAAGATCATCTGCATGCCTCACTTTCTTGCCTGGTCGATACTGCAAGTCGTAGTCTAAGGCTGACAGGATTAATGACCATCTGAGAATGTGAGGCGGAACTACCACTGGAATGGGTTTATTAGCAGCTAAAACGCCTAAAAATTGTTTGTTATCTGTCACTGCTGTAAATTTGGGACAAAAGAGGTTTTGTCAAAACTTTGTTACCCCATAAACATGACCCTAGACCCAAATGCTATTGATGCCTTAGTCCCATTTTCCAGTATGTGGGCTAGTACCGCTCCAATACCTTAAGGGCTGGCATAACAGGTAAGGACAACAGATTTGTTTGGGTCATAGTAAATTAAGACCGGTTCTGATATTAGTAGCCTTTTAGCTGTATACATGGCTTTCCTATGTTCCTGCGTCCAACTCCACTCACTATGTTGGTCCAGTAGACGGTGGAGTGGTTACAGGCGAGTAGCTTTGTTGCGTATAACACGCTCATAAAAATTCAGTAAACCTAAATATGACTGTAACTATGTTTTATTCACAGGTTCTGGGGCATTCTGAATGGCACTAACTTTTTCAGAGATTGGGTGTAGACCTGAAGCATCAATTCTATATACCAAAAAGGTTTTTGCTGGGATTCCAAACTGAAATTTGGCTATTTTGACTCGAAGGACCTCACCACTGAGTCGCTGAAGCACCTGACACAGTTTGTCCTTGTGTTCTTGGAACGTTATACTTGCCACTACTATGTCGTCCAGTAGGATTGCCACTCCCTCCATATTTTCGAATAAGTTGGACATCATACTTTGGAAAATTCCTGGTACCGTGTTAATCCTGAATGGCAAGCGGTGCAACCGGGGGAGTCCTATGATTGTGTTTACTGTTAAAGCATCTGCAGATTCGACATCTACATTGAGCTGCGTTTATGCTTGCTCTAAAA
This sequence comes from Timema shepardi, assembly GCA_902151425.1. Taxonomy (NCBI): domain Eukaryota; kingdom Metazoa; phylum Arthropoda; class Insecta; order Phasmatodea; family Timematidae; genus Timema; species Timema shepardi. The sequence continues at coordinate 34,251 of CABFVX010001599.1, read as the reverse complement.
CATTTTTTTTTTAAATTGTTCCTCCAGCCAGTTGTGCGAAAGCCTCTGAAGCTGTAGGTAGGGGTATGTACCAGGCTTTAAGGCTTTGTTCAGTGTTGCCCTGTAATCCTAACAAAGACCAAGCTCTTAATTTCCTTTTTTAATTATAACTAATGGTGTGGCCCATCTAGAGTATGTCACTGGCTCATATACCTCCAGATCAACTAGCCTTTGAATTTCCTTATCCACTCTGTCTCTTAACGCAAATGGTACTTGCCTGGCCTTACAATATTTTGGTGGTATGGATGAATCTAGCTCCAGTCTCACCATAGGTCCATTAAACTCTCCAAATGTGGGGTCGGCCACTTCCGGGTAACCTTGTACCATGGTGTTTAAATCCTTAACCTCACTAGGAGTAAGCGGGGTATTTTGCACTGTAACCTTATTGTTTGTCCTGTATCAAGGTACCGGTAATTCTTGTTGACTATTAATGATGGTAGGGTTTTGCTCTGTGTTCTCTAAAGTGTTGCCTACAACATTTAGCACGTGAATTGTGAGCCTAATGGACTCAAACCACGTTCTTCCAAATAGACTGTGTCCATGACCTGTGGCTACTACCAGGATTAGGGTCACTCATTTTTCTTTAAATTATTGAACCTCTACTGATTTCATACCAAGGAGTGAAAGTGGTATGTCAGCTGCCCAGGTACGCAAATCCAAGTACAAGGACTCTTAACTTGGGTTGGTGAGTCCAAAATATGTTATAACTTTTCTCCTAGATGAGAGTAAGGGCTGCCCCTGTGTCTACCTCTATGGTGTGAAACATACCGTGTATGCGCAGAGACAGTTTTATTGCTGGCATTGTGGGTTGCCTCTTGGTGTCAGGCACACTGTTTCGATACGTCTTTAATATTATATAGTTCCAGCCCCTCTGTTGATAGCTCCTCGGAGTCCTGTTTATGATGCTCTGCTATATCCGTTACCTGATGTGCCCTAGCTGTATTCTTACCGTGCCTCGTCTCCGAAAGACAAAAGGCTACACAAGCAATCTTTGATCACAAACTGTACAGTAAAGTTTGTTTGCATCCAGCATACAGCGGCATATTTGATGTTGCCTTTGACTCGAGGATACTTGTCTACTTCTTTCTAGTGAAACAATGGCTAAAATGAGGGTTTTTTTTAAAAAAAAATGCCCCTTGATGGCACCTAGCGATACCCGTGTTGAAGGACTCAAGCTCTCCCATGGATAACAGCCATTTTAATCTTGAGGCTGTTGGTCTGGTGTATCTTTGTCTGTGGTCCAGCCCTACTTTTCTTCTAAAAGCTTACCTTCCTAATCCCTATTCCATTAGCATTATTAATGTAGCCTATGTATATAACCGCCATAGGTCCTAAGACGTGAAAAATGAAACATATACAAGAATTGACCAACCACATAGACAATAAGGTAGGGGTTAATATTAATATAATAGTCTTATAAAGCAAGTTTGATGCTTTATGTGAGGGAGCAATTTATTATACAGCCATGTCAAACTGGATTTGCCCTATAAACAACCCTTGATACACACACACATATAAGAGGTGCGAAACTCCACTGAGGTAAACTGGACTAATATCGTTATTTCCAATGATTTACTTAACCAGATGTTAAATTCCACCGTAACTTTTTAAATAGTCAAGCTTGCTACCTTTCAGGCTTAATGGTGTGTACAAATGAGGCCAATACACGTGTTGTATTTGGAAATGAATTTAATAATATTGAAACTACTTCGATTTTTTGAAAAGATGAATTAGTTCAATAATACCAGTATCAATTCTATATAAACTGTCTATATAGGAAGGGTTTGACATGAAAAATAATACGGTATACATGTTTTTTGAAAAATATTTGCTTAATGTTCATTTATTTATGACTTTTCTTTTAATTTGAAATATTTTAAAAATGGCTCTAAGGATTTTGTTCAAAATAAGTATCTTTCTGATAAGTTTTTTACAATATACATGGTTTGATACTTTGATATACATATTTGTTTTTCAAAGATACTCATTTCAAACTAGTTTACTGACCACTGACTAAAAAAAGATAATTATTTTTGAAAATAAGTTAGCTTCATAGATTTTTTAAAAATTGGTATTTGTGGTCTAGGCCTATATTTCATGACAAATTATAGTTTATGTTTATATTTCTAAAACAATTTTATTTGTGAGCAGTTTATTTATGACAAATTTTAGAAAATTTGACATTTAAAAAAAAGGGGGGTATCAGGGAATTATATTCCCTGATAAATAATCATTATTTAAAAAAAAATGATTTCATGGTAGTTTACAAATAACTGATTTTTTATAAATTTTAAATTTGTTAAAGATACTTAAAAAAATTGTTTAATATTCATAAATCAAGAGTGATTATTATAATTAACAAGATTATGTGTTTTTGTTTTTCTCAAGAAAATTTTCTTTTGGGTAGTTTACTGAAAACCTATTTTTGAGCACGCTATAGTACACAATATTAAAATTATGGTTGATTGTATCTTACCATTTTTTTATTTAAATAAGGAACTATTGTCATCACAAGAAACTAGACTTGTAAATTGTTTCCTATTAATCAGTTTCTAAAAGGAACTTCAAAAAATTAAACATTCACATTATTGTGTGTGCACTTGGTTAAACCAAGAATGTGGGAGAAGTAAAAGTTTTCTAGGACGGTTCCGGCGAGCCTCGATTGTTCTGGCAACAACCTTTCTGAGATAATGGGTGTTGTAATTTTTGTTTTGTTTATGTTAAAACATATGATAAATTTTAATTTTAAAAAAATCCAGCAATCATAGATTGTAGAGGATCTTGGAATTGACCATGCTTTTATATAGATATAAATATGATACCCATGTTAGTGTAGCAAATACTGTCCCAAACACTTTTGTCATTTGAAAAGAGAAGACAAAGCCTAAATACAACTTTTGTACATGGAGACATCTGGTTGACCTTTCATTGCTACTAAACAAATGTGATTTTAAATGTCTTAAACATGGTTTTACTTTTATATTAATGTTAAGTTAAGGTGTAGGTCTACTACACTTTTTTTTTCTTTGAATATATACAAAGCAAAGCTATGTTTTAAAATGCCACCTATGATAAAATCACAATTTGTTTGATCTGTAGATTCAAACAGTCCCAGCTGAAAATCCATGCTTCTCAAATGTACTGTTCAATACGCAAGACGCAATATTGTTTACCTATGGTCATTTACAATCTAAACATTAATATAAACACCTACACAACACATACAAAACCTAGCACAAAACATAAAATCCAAATATACAGTTGGTCATATTATTGACTTTTGTTTGTTTTGAATAAAAGATAGACTTAATTCTTATTTTAAATCAGTTTTATCATATAACATAAGGATATAACTAAAGAATGAGCAGCATTGTAGGAAACAAAGAAAGTGTGACTATGTAAATGAGTACCTGTGAGGCTAGTGTATATTGATGAAATGCTGCAAATTATTGGAATGCACACACAGACGAGTTTAATTACTAAGAAAACAAGTGGTTGTTACTCAACCAGATGAGTATAAGTAGAAATGTGTAACCATTAACAAAATAATGGTTATGGCTTTTTCAGTCTGTAATCACTAATAAACTTGGGTTGACAACACAAAGTAATGGGATGTTTCTTCAAGTTGCGTGACGTAGTTGAGCTTCACTACTTAAACTATTATATCAAAGGTAAATACATTACACCATGCTATAGAGAAGAGAAAATGTCCCTTCAAACACCCTTTAAGGAAGAGCATATAGTGTAACTCTCAGCATCAATGTAGAGATATCTTCAACCAAGAGATTTTGGGATACTGAATTTTTTGAACATTAGTCTATGCAGACTCAAACAATGGACAATCAACATCAAGCCTTACCGATGACAGGGAGATAGGCGTTCAAATCCTGGTCAGGTATACCGAGGGTGATGGATTAAATAGCAAAGCTATTATATTTGATAATTAATGCTATAGCTGCATTTAAATATCATATTATTTAAACTGAGGACACCTGGACACAGGAATCAAACCCGAGATCTATGTCTTAGTACACCAATGCTCTAACCATTAAGCTATCAAAGAATCATCCCATGTCCAGGGTCATTCTTCCCTCAAATTTTAAGACAAATTCTGTGATGAACTGATGGAGATCATCAGCTACATATGAGTGATCAATTAAGATCACAAGCTATCATATAACACATCCACCTTCACTCAATAAGGCATTATGCTGCCAAATGTTCAATGACAACTGTACGAATGCGCATATCATGAGGGATTAAATAGAAAGGCAATTATATTTGGTAATTATGGTTATAGCCACATCTAAATATCATTACCTTTAAATTTAAAAATGACATATAGACACTGGAATCAACCCCAGGTCCTTTGGCATAGTAGGCCAATGCTCTGCAGCATAAAGTCTTACCGAATCAAAGGTGGCTACATTGTTTGAGAGCTTGTGATCTTAATTAATCACACATATGTAGCAGATGATTTCTGTGAGTCCATCATAAACTCTTCTTTAAAATATGAGTGAAGAATGACCCTGAGAATGGGACAATTCCTGGATAGCTCAAAGGTTAGAGCATTGGCGTACTAAGCCAAAGGTCCCAGGTTCGATTCTCATGTCCAGGTGTCATTTTTCAATTTACAGAATATGGTAGGCCTACTGAGAGTGGATTTTCCTAAATTGTTTTCCATACTCCCTCCATACAAATTCAGCCTTCATCTCTTCCTCCCTAACTAAATCATGTAATTGGTACATATGCGTATTAACTGAACAGGTAGTAAGATGTTGTGATAAAAAAAAAAGAATTTAAAAAAAACACCAAGACTTTTCCAGTTCTTTAACATGTAAAGTTGTAATAAATTATTATGTAATAAAATAAATACTATTATCTTTAATAAATAAATTCAATATGATTCATCATCATTCTATAAATAGAAACATTATTTTATCATGAAATACACATATGAAATATGTGTAATATTAAATTAATAGTTTTTTATTTTACCAATCTCCAATTTCAATCTATTATATTTTTAAGGCATGGTTCGTTTCTAAGTTTGTGTGAACACATTTATTATTTGGTACACCATTCTAACTAATAATAAGTTTTAAAATATATATTTATTTACTTCATTACAATTAATATTGTTAAAAGAGTATTTTTCTTAATTAGAATAAATAACAAATACATACTAAAGTAACAGTGTGCATTTTTATATAAAAATACTGTCTAGTTTTTCAAAGGAATCTCACACAGTAAAACTAGAAGATTAGTAGAGTGCCTTATCATCAATTACAAAATTGTGTCTAAATAAAGAAAAAACATTAATCGGTATTCTTTGAGGAACAATTACAAGTGTGTGTGATTGGTTTCAATGAGAGAATTACATTTATACTATTATAATAGCATATGCATCCCCCTGGTTTTAGCAGCATTCATTTTTAACTACACTTGATGGAGTTGGTTCTAATATGGGAAACCAATGATTTAAACACAGCAAGAACTAAATACAATGAATACTAGAGTAGATAATTCATAATTGTTAAAATTATTTTAAATGAGATACTTAAGAAAATTAATATATTATTAGGCTTAGTAATGGATTAAAATATTATAAAGTCAAGTTTTCATAGGAAAGGGCTTATCCGTCAACTAGAAAAAGTTACTAGGTCTACTATCATGCATTCATACAAGCTATGTGATCTGCAATTGTCAAATAAAGTTAAATGTTATCAACTTTTTCCACACAAAATGTGTTTGTATTTTGACCTTCCTATGAAATGAAGACTTTATAATGTGGAGTGTCTATTCCAGTGGCTCACAACCTTTTTAAATTATGGACTGCATCAAAATTTAACAAGAAGCTTCGGACTTACCTTAAAAAATCTGCATATTAATCTTAGAACGAGTTTTTCATGAAGGTTTCTAGCCAATAGTACAACAATTTGAATCTGTGTGTTAGATTAATTGATAAAAATTATAACTTTCAGTTTTAAATATGTATATTTTAAATATTAATGAGATGGTGTTTTTATACTAACATGCTTAAGGTTAATAGAAATATATGTTTAATATATATAGCTTTACAAGATATCTTCTTAGGCCCGGAAATTGTGGCGAGCTATAGATTATTAACATTGTGGTCCACCTGCTTTGACACACATTTTAAATTAGTCTATGGTAGCAAAAGATTGTTGAAAAACAGTTGTACATAAAACCTGTATTTTTTTTTCTTCAAAAGAAAATATAGGTATACTACAAGGGATGTTTTAAAGTAAGGACTGTTTTGCAATAAAATAGGAACTACCAAATATTTATGTTATTGTTATCTAATTCTACATAGCTTAAACTACTTTTCAACATGATTTACATTGTTAGTTAAACATTTGTCGAATCGTGAGATAAGTTTTTGTAGACCCTCGTCATAAAAGTATGCCATCAGTGAGGAAAGCCATTCCTTAACCATTGTTTTCACTTTGTCGTTGGTGAGGAAATGCTTGCTGGTGAGGAACCTTTTCAGATGCAGGAAAAGATGGTAGTCACTAGGCGCAAGGTCAGGGCTGTAGGGTGGATGGTCCAATTGCTGCTAGCCAAAAGATTTGATGAAAGCTTGTGTTTGAGCAGCATAGTGGTGCCTCAAATTGTCATGAAGCAACAACACTTCGGCAGACAGCAGGCCGCTGCATTTATTATGGATTGCGCAGAGAGGTTTTGTTCAATGTCAGATGATATGCAGCTGCGTTTATTGTTGTCAGCCCACATGCGCAAAAGAATGAATGCACGGAATTTCAAAAGATATGGTCAAGCATTTCTACACCGACAATGAAGTTAAAATGACGGTTCAGGAATGGATTTCTTGCTGGTAGCAGACTTTTATGATGAGGGTCTACAAAAACTTATCTCACGATACGACAAATATTTGGATAACAACGGAAACATTGTTGAAAAGTAGTTGAAGGTATGTAGAATAGGATAAAAAAAAATACCCAAAAATATTTAGTAGTCCCTATTTTATCGCAAAACGGTCCTTACTTAAAAAACACCCCATGTATATATGATGTAAGATTATTTTATTATTTAGGAAGGAGCATAAATATTGTAACATTTGTTTGTAGCAACTCTATTACTACAACATTTATAATCTAGATGACTACAGTCACTAGTGCATAATTTATCAAATTTATTTAGAAATTTAAAAAAAAAATGTATATACATATTTGTTAAAAATTGTGAGCAGAACTATCTACTGTACCTTCCATGTTGCTGCATTTCGACGAAAATAACAAAAGGTGTTTTGAAACCAGTTGTAAATTTCATTCAACGTGAGCTGCTTGTCTGGCGATTCGATGATGGACTGGAAAAGAAAATCAAATTATATTTTTTTAAATACAGTAGATATTTCAGCAAAATGCCTTTTAATAATATCCACAACAAAAGGTTGATTAAATAAAAATGAACTCATGTTTAATTTGAAATATTTCCTTTCATTTGAATATACTCGAATAATTTTCAAAACCAAATAAAAGTTAAATTTTTAAAATTAAATAAAAAACCAAGAACATTCATTACAAATAAATCATGCACAGTTATTAAATTACTTGTGAATAGCTCTGTAAAAAAAAATATCAACTGCCATATGCTAAATAATTTCAAACAATTAATAATTTCAGTTTAAATAAGGGATGCAATTAAAAAAAAAGATATCTTATGGTATATACAGTAACCCCATGGCTTCTTTGGTGCTGACTGACAGCTCACAACTGACAGCTGACGGCTTTGAAAAGTTACCAGACCAAATTATGTATCCCTACGCCAAACCATATGATCTGCAGAAAACACGTATTTAGCAACTGTCACTTCTGACGGTCAAAATAAAGGTATATACCTAAATGTTGACTGTCAGAAGTCAGCTGTGAGCTGTCATTCAGCATCAAAGAAGCCATGGGGCTACTGTAGTGATTTTTAAATACATTCAATATACAAAACTGTTTTTATATCAACACAGAAAAATGTAAAGATTATTTTTTAATTGATGTTTTGGATTAATACAGTTGTTAAATAGTGTATACAACATAAATAATAGATATTGGTACCAATAAATTAAATTAATAAAGGCTATAAATGTTTTGCAGTATAAATAAAATATATATTAACTAGCCTATATTTAAAAGTAGTTTTATAACTCTGGTACAAACCTGACGTATGAGTGAGGCATATGTGAAAGGTGGTCGAACATCTGCATTTTTATAAAATTCCCGATTCCTTTGGATCTCTGCACAGTCAAAACATAAATTCATAAGTTATGTATTTGGTAAAACACTGGTTTTTCTAAATATAAAGCTTGTAAATATTATATGTTTAGTATGTAACTGAAAAACAAAAAGAAATACTCCTACATGAAACCAAGTTTGGACCATATCAATTACATTTATTGTTTCAGTTTTGTGTAAATTGTTGGGTTGGTTTGAAAAAATAAGGAGTAACAATAAAAAAAAAGTCCCCATAGCAGCATTTAAACATTAATTTTATTTTATTGAGAATATGTTGGTTCAAATTCATTTGTTTTAATATTGAGATCACTTTGGAGATGAATCTGTTACTAGATTTGTAGAGCCTTTGAATGAATGCTGAATTAACTATGATATTCAATTTGGTGGGTCTCTGGTGAAATTAATTTTACAATGAAATATGTTAGGATGTGGGAGAGAATATTTAACTGGAATTATAAATATATATATATATATATATATAATATTTGTGCAAAAAATTATATATATATATATATATATAATATTTGTGCAAAAAATTGTTTAATATGGTGTAGTAATATATTTGTTAAGATTATGCTGTTGCAAAAAGTATTCTACATAATTTGGTTGTGATTTTGTTATAAAATAATATTATAAATATACACCTAGATTTGTAGCTGTCTATAACAAACTGGGTCAATGTTTTGAGCTCTTTATTTAGCAATGTGTCTTACTATCCATGAGGGTTATATACTTATGTGTACTAATTACACTAATGTCTTAAGGATAAGGAAGGTTGAATTTAGAGGAAGTATATCCATATTTGTGTGGGGATCAATTTAGGAAAAACTCCCCTCACCAGGATCAAACCACGATCTCCTTGTCATCGGCAGTCTAGTCTCTGGCGAAAGTAGCACCTTAGACCATGCAGCCATCGAGTTGGGTTTGTTTGGAGTTGATTGGTGTTTTATGACAATAGTTATTTCAGTAGTTGGTTTGTTCATGACTTCGTGGTCTCAGTAAGTTATGATTATGTGAGTTATGTTATGCAACATAAGTTTTATACTATGTACCCATATTTGTGTTAAAATGTGTGTGTGACTACTTCTACTATAGAAGACAGAAGAAAGGGAGAAGATGTCACCTTTGTGCATTGGACCCTTCCCACATTTTTCCTCTTTCCCTAGGTGGGCTTTCTTCATCAAATTTACTCTTAATAGTTTATTTTTCCTTTTTCTTTAGTTTTATCACTTTCCTTTTTTATAAAATGGTCTAGCCATTGGGCCACCTCATACATACTATGTACCCAGTATGAGTAAGTATGATTAATTCTTTAACTATCCCTATAAAGTTCATAATTTTAATTTTATTTTGTGCACACAACATATTTTAATCAAATATAGGCTACTAGTATTTTTTAATTTCTATTTATATAGGGGGAGAGTGTTGTCCATTAGAATATTATGTATAACTTAGGGAAGTTTAAATATATGTACCAAAATTGGTTTTAGGGAGTATGGGGGAACACAGTCACAGAGCACTCACCTAATATTCAAACCCTGGTCTACCTAGTTAAAGTCACTAAGCTAATCCTGAATGTTTTATTACTATTATTATTTAGAGTGGCAATCAGGTGATAGTTAAAAGGAATGGAGAACTTTTGTTTAAAAACAGGAAATAATTAGGTGTAAGAATAAATATGGATAAAATTATTTTCATGACTGTGTGTCGAAACCCTGTATTCCAAGGTAATGGATTCATAGATGTCAGTGACATGTGTTTTAAAGAAGTTGACAAATTCAAATACTTGAGAACTGTACTGAAACGGATTGGAATTAAACTCAAGAGGTCAAAAACAAAATTCATGCATACATTATTAGATTAAATTTGTATTTGGCTGTCAACACATCTTATGTCTTGAAATATTAAACTGAGAATATACAAAACTCTAATCATACCTGTTGTTCTTCACAGGTTTGAAACATGGTTTCTCATTTTGTACCAAAAGAAAAAACCGAGATTTTTTGAGGATAAAGTGCTGAAAAATGGGACTAAGAGGTATGGAAAAAGAGGAGAATGGATTATGTTACAAAATGAATAACTTCATGGTTATTTTACATCGCCAAAAATATTAATGATAATCAAGACATGTAGGCTGAGGTGGTGTAGTCATGTTATTTGTTTGGGGGAAGACAAGTGTTAGCAAAGGTTAATGTCGAGTACACAAAATTGACGTCCGAGACGAACAGAGAATCTACAAATGCACTTAGTGGGCTAATTAACACGAAAAGAAGGTTAGCGTGAGCACAAAACGACTGGCTCTACCAAGAATAAATCAAACCCTAAATAAGTAATTTATTCATCATTGTGGCCTACTTGACATAATTTAAAACACATTATTCATCACAGTTAATACTTGTGTCAACATGGTACCGGGTATGGTAAATAGACTACATTAGTCAGTAGGTGGATTAAACCAATACCATTGCCAAACTGATATGGTAAACACATTATTTTGGGCTACAAACACTATTGTCAATTTGGCATGGTAAACACATTAGTCAACACAATGAATGCTGACAGCTTGACGTGCTAATCACATTTATAAGCACACTCGAAATCAACTGACTCTAACTGGTAGTAAGACATAGTAGTAAAACTAAAAACTACCTGTCAGCCTGAAATGTTAGGCCGGACAGGACACTAAAGTTAGACTAAGTTGCTAGTGGTGAGCAATTATATTTGAAACTTTAAGAAAATACTGTGACGTCTTTTTCCAATAATCATTTTATCTTCCTAATGCCATCGTGTTTCTTCCTAATGCAAATTATGTGTGATAATCCAATGAGAAAACTAGCAAACAAGTTAACCTGTTAGCAGTGACATAGCTAACATTTAGACGAAGGGTAGACTTAAGTTATAGACACAATAATTGTTAAAATAGGCAGTTATATTTATTTCTATACTGGTACTATAGTAGGAAAATGTATTGTTGTTGGATTGGTACCACTGTTTAGTGTGTACCTTTTTTGTTCTCTAGCTTTGTTCTCCATTCTTTGTATGAACATGTTGGGAAGTGTTTAGTCAATTTATTAGTTTCATATAAACCATCTATGTATAAATATGAGTACTCTGACAGCAGTGGCGGCTCGTGTGTAGGCATTGCGGAACTGCAGCACCCCCTATTTCCACTTGATATTATCGATAACATTTAATATAATGTATTTTAGATTAATAAATCAAATTATTAGTGTGGAACAAATAGTTGTAGACAATAGATGGATCACAAGTAAATGTGCCCTTTAGCATGCTGTTCATGACAAGCTTCTCACATTTATTTTATCAAAGGAAAAATGGCACCAAAAGGCTATTTTAGATCAAACATTGAAAAGAGGATAGAAGGGCATTGCCTACACACTTACTAGAAACTGTAGGCCTCAAAGTTCACAATTAAGATCACAACAAAACACATAATTATGAAATTTTCGTGGTATACCAGTCCCCTTCTTCTGCAGAAGAGAGTAAGACACTAATAGGACTACGTTAGCATTGCGGTAACAACAATATCTAAGTACAATCCAATTGATGATTTACTCTTCTGCAGAAGAAGGGGACTGATGTACCCCAAAAATGTCATAATTATGTATTTTGTTGTGTTTTTTAACTGTGCACATTGAGACCTACAGTTTTTGATAAATGTGTAGGCTTTGCCATTCTATCATCTTTTCAACGTTTCATTTTCATTAACTATACAAGATGATTTTGTAAGAGTGCTACAAGTCAATTTCTTCAAAACTATTGTAATTATTAAACATATAGTTGTTTCTGGTTATGGATGTGATAACATTACCAAAGTCTTTTAAAGAGGTGAATAGGGTTTACTCTGAATCTTAAATGGAATATGATGTAAATTTCAATACATTAAATATTCCTTATCAAACGACTTAGAATTTATTGTTTTAATAGTAGTCCAAAATGCAAATGTTGTAGATAGTTGAAATTCTGCAAATGATAAAATTAATTTCATTCAAGAACCTTATTATTTATTGTTTTGTTAGCTAAGTACAGGTACTTAATGCTAAAGTTTAAATCATCTGGTCATATTCACACTAAGTGTAAACAAGGTTATATAATTAGTATTCAGTTTAATTTTGATGAATATGGTTGATGTTTACAATTCAGTGAACATGTCCAGTTCTAGAATAAGTCCGATACAATTTAAGATATTATTTAAAGTTAAAAATAACACCCGGACACAGGAATCAAAACTGTGGCCTTTGGAAATCGAACCCAGGACTCTAGGCTTGGTACACCAATGTTCTAACAATCGACCTATCCAAGATTCGTCCCGAGTTCAGGGTCATTCTTCACTCATATTTTATGACATAGTCCATAATGGATGTGTGGAAATTGTCTGATACATATGAGTGATCAATTAAGATTACAGTGTATATAATCTGAATGAATATTAAGACACAGTGCTAAAAAAAAATCACAAGCTATCAGATAATGCAATCACCTGTGACTCTGGAGGGCTTTATGTTGCCAATAGTACAATGGAAACTGTACGAATGAACCTATCACCATGGATTAGATAACCAAGTAATTATATTTGCTATTTACATTTATAGCCACATTTAAATATCATATTCTTTCAATTGAAAAATTAAACCTGGACACAAGACTCAATCGGGTTCCAGGTGTCATTTTTCAATTCAAAGAATATGATATCTAGCAGTGGCGTATTCTCTGGGTATGCTAGTCCTGCACCACATACCCATGATTATATGGACTAGTTTCTAAATTCAATGTTGTCTCTGCTAACTTTGTTAATAGTATGTTTAAATTGTGAATAAACATATATGTATAAAGTATCTATATATTATTAATTTGTAAACTAATATTTGTTCATATTCCACGAATATTGTGTTTTAAGTAATTATTCTTCCAAAAGGGTCTACCTACTCAGCTTATGAAGCTTGTTGTTTGAAATCTGCAGACCTAGCTAGAGAAGTTCTAATGACCTTGACTAATGTCTATGGGGTTGCAACATTCCCCCTTTCCCCTCGCCAACAAACATTGGCTAATGAACTAGGGTGTTTACAACCCAGGGTCTGCTGAATACTTATTGCATGTAAAACAGTGTGCCAACTATTGAACAAATATTCAAGAATCAAGATCTCAATTAATATTTATTAAGCTAGTATAGCTCAAGTGAATTAAAATAAAATAAACATAAATAATATTTGTAAAATAATCGTATGAATAAGCTTTAAATTATGCACTAATTAAATACATATTTGACTATGTTTATGCATTCTAGGCACATGTATCATCATGTGTTTGGCAAGCATATTTACTACCATTTTAGAGTATACACGGGTGAAGTATGGGGGGAGGGGGGATGAGGAGCTAATTTAACTATAGTAGCTAGACAGTGTTTTAGTTTTTAGTATGATATATTTATGGAGTCTTAACCTTGTTCTTTTAGTTGTTGATTATAAGTTTATAAGGGAATCCCAAAAGTTAGGAGTGTAATTTCACAATTTCAAAATAATTTAAAAGAAAAAGATCAAATAAAATTGATTTTCAAATGTAACCAATAAACCAATGACCTAGCGATAGAGGAGTAATAGCCCTAATAGGAAAGAATCTCCCCTTTGTTACTGTTAACACAGTTTTGGATCTAAAAATCTTCTAGAGCTTAATTAGGATTTAATAGGGTTTTAGGCTTTTAACTATTATTTAAACGTGAGTTGGACAATCCACCTTATTTCTCCCACCAAGTTTTGATAGATGCTTGATCCATGTATTTCTTCATTTTACTCTTTTTATGTATTTTTTTTTTCACTTTGTGTATTGCTACCTGTGAGTCTGAAACCTTAACTCATTCAGTAATTTACCTGCCCATTGAGCTAAGGGCTCCGGGTTTGATTTCTGGCATGGTATAAAAAAATATTATTTGTAAAATTTGGATTTTCCCTCTCATGGTCATGACTTAACGGCTGGGGGGGG
>CABFVX010001599.1:0-17194 GCA_902151425.1 Timema shepardi | reverse complement strand
CCCCCCCCGCCCCCTTGCTATATACAGCCTTGATTTTCAATGTTTCCATGTTTCATTTGAGATTTCCAAGTTACTCCCTCTCTCACCAGCTTAGCTAGGTCCCAACATAAGTTTGAAGGCCTATTTTCCTCATGAACATTAAAACATCTCTTAAAGAGATCTTATCATTTAAGAGAAAGCAACTTATAACAAACACTTTGATACATTTTACATTTTAGCGAAGTCAATGAAAATCACTGATGGATTAAAATAATTTGTGAAAAATTGATAGATTAATGGAATGAGAAGGAAACGAAAGCATTCTAAAATAAGCATGTACATTTTATTAATGTTAAACCATAATTTTAACAGGCATAGATTCCTAGAAAAGTTTATAATTATATTACATACCGGTAGCGATAATATAACTATATGATATTATGTAAAACCATCAAGGGGGATGTGGCCATATAATTCAGTCCTTGATCATCCATCTTAATGTGAAAAGCACTTAACTTTTAAGAAATATAATAATCATTAAAAAAAATGATAAGTAGGTACCCTTAAAAATTGATTGAATGAAAGAAAACATAAAAGCATGTGATAGAGAAAGTGATGAGTAAAGCCTACCTTGCTGCACATCTAGGCCAGCACGCTCCAGCATATAGGGTAGCCCTATAGCAAGACAGCACCGAACGCACAGCACGAGTAGGAGAGCACAGAAAGAGAGAGAAGACAGAATGATGAGTGACACTAACAATAAAACACACTCACACATTACCTTCAGAAATATCTAGTGCTGCTTTGTCTGCAACCTTGCGCAAGCGGGATGTCTCTTCATAAGCTCCTACAGGGAAACCAATAGTGTTATTGTGAAACAAAGATTTTTACCGATTTAATAACAAATAGCTTATAAATGTGGGTAAATATTTAAAGCATTTTAACAAATAAAACTTGTAGATAGAATATATTATCAAATAATATTTAGTATTTAATGGTGTTTACATAAGGAAAAGTTAAATTGTATGAGGAACAGTTTTAATAAAAAATAAAAATAGAAGTTATAGATTATTGTACCACTTTAACAATAGATAAAAATACATTAAATACAATCTTATTTACAATTTATTTATTCTTCTACCATCGTAAATGACTATGGCATTATTAAAGGTGGGCTAAAATCAGTGGTATCTCATCCATAAGAGCTGCAGCACTCCCCTCCTCCCCCAGTATTTTATATACAATATGGTATGATTTATTTCAATACAGCTATGATACTATTACAATTTATTTTCACTATTTTTAAGACTATGTAATTTTTACAGAAACTATTGTGCTGTATTGAATAAAAAGGTTCTTATGAAGCTAGGTGGCAGGCATGGCAAATGACTCTGAACAATCCTTGATTAGTGTTGATTAGTGGTGGAGTGTAGACCCAGAAGGAGGTAGGATGGGCGGGGGAAGGGGGAAATGCCCTAGTGTCCACAAAGGATTGGAGATGCAACAACTGCAGATCCACATGACGGCCACAATCTAGCTTAAAACTGAATTGTGTGACTAACATTTTTGTTTTAATCTCATTATCTATTCTTATATGCTTAGCTATCAATATAATGAGGGCTAAATTAGCAATAAAACTACAATGTTATTAATTTACTAAAAATTAAATTTCAATAGAAAAATAGAAATTAAAAAGATGTATTATGAAAATCTGAGTGCGATTCTGACCAACCACATACTTAAATACAAACTCATAGCATTTAGCTTACACTTGTATAGTAAACATCTATTTAAAAATATTATGAGCCTCTATAATGGCATTTAACAGAGCTTCATATTTTATATTTAATTTATAATCGAATATTTATATTAAGCAAATAATCACGGTCTTTACTGTTTTCATTAGTTTCATTCTGAATTAATTTACTGCATAGTAATATCTTTGGGATATTTGAATTTAGATGTAGGCCTAGATATTTTGATTATCATTTTATAGATCAAAATAATTTCATTTTTCTTATTTTATACAATTAGTTACAGTAGGCCTGCCTTACAGTGTCAATATTATTATTAGTATTATTATTATTAAATGTAAAGTCTGGCTGAGCTTATTATACTATCTGACACCAATATGTAAGGTCGGGGTGAGCTTATCCCTATCCGACTATCTGACACAAATATGTAAAGTGACACTGGCATGCTTATTATATATTATCACTGCATTCTGACACTTAAATGTAAGGTGGCACGAACTATCGAGTTCGAGTGAGGGGTCTAAGCGGGAGACTCAAGAAAACACAATCAATCACATACACTACTTATTAATACTTATTTGTTATTATTGCTATTTTTTATTCTTATCATTATTAATTACTTTTTTTTAACTATACATTAGTATATATAATTATTTAGCAATTATTGTTTATCTTATTCTCTCGTGTAATTATATGTATTTGTAAGATACTTGTGTACTTTTCAGTGCTGATTTGTTATAGGTCTTACGACTCTTGGCCAGCACTATAATAAAGGAAATTGTAATAATAATAATATAATAATAATAATCATTATCATTATCATTATGATCATTATTATTATATTATTATCGTCATTATAACCATTATTATTATTATTATTACAAGCCAAAGAAAGGGAAATATTTACAATTGTTTGTTTGAATGAATTCTCTATTATAAGTTTGGTTGAAACTTGGCTCACTAGTGAGTTTGTTAATGAAATTTATTTTTCCCCTATCTATAATGTGTATAGAACCGAAAGGTTATATGATGAAGCTACTGTCTCAAGGGGTGGTGTGTTCTCATTTCTGTTATTGATTCTATTTCTGGTGTGGTCAGAAGAACTGACCTAAAGAATAATATGGTATGTGTTTGGATTGAAATAGAAACATTTGATTGCCAAAAAGTGTTAATTGGGAACATATATCTTGCTCCCCAAATAGCAGTCGAAGCATTTAATAATTACTTTACTTTTCTTGAAAGTGCTTTGGCTAACTACCCCTATCGAATAATACTACTAGGTGATTTTAAATGCCCCAAAATTGATTGGAAATATCATCATGCTCAAAGTATTTCGCATTTCTACATTAAATTAAAAGCTAATCAACTTCTTGATTCGACTAATATAATAGGATTAGAACAACTTAATGAAGCTGATAATAGCACTAACCTGCTTGACCTTGTTTTTGCTCATTTTTACCACCCCTTATTAACTTCTCGCTCTCAATAACTAGTGAATATTGATTTAGCTCATTCACCCTTAATGATTTCACTTGATGTACCTATTACCACTAAACTTAATGACACCCCCACCACATTATTATATTGACTATGCATGTGGTGATTACCTTAATCTTTACAATGACATTTCCACTGCTGATAGGTCTTGTATTTATTCTAGTACTGATGTTAATTTGGCTGTAGATAATTTTACCAATTTAGTCCAAAGGAAAATCAAAACACATATTCGTCAAATTACTATTCCTAATTCATCCAAATATCCGAATTGGTTTTCTTCTACTCTTAAATAGGTACTATATTAGAAAAAAACATTTTTTTTTTCAAAAAGTTTAAATAAACAAATAATAATGTATTCTATTCACATTTTTCTCACTTTCATAAATTAGTTAAAACTACTTTGATTATAGACAGAGCCAATTGGATGAACTCAATAAAAAAATAGTATTAAATGCAAACCCAAGGAATTTTGGAAATTTGTTAAAAATAATTGTGTGAATAAAGTTTTGCTGTCTAACCTAGAAATTAATGGCAAGATTATAGCGGATCCTTTGTTAATTGCAAATAAGTTTGGGACCTACATTCATTATGTTTATAGCTCAGCCATATAAGCCTTACCCTGCCCATTGAAACTAGCGTGTCTTTGCATCCTGCTGGGTTGTGCTGGGCCTTATGAAATTCCATACTTTATTTTTAAAGGTTATGCCAACATTTTTAGCAGATTGTTGGCCCATATCTTTAACAATAGCCTGTTAAATGAAACTTTTCCCTCTATTAAATACTTCCGCTAAATCATTCGAGAAAATAATTCATGAGCATGCTTTCCACCCCCTACAGAACAAACTCTCCAACAACAACATGGCCTTATAAAAAATAAATCTACTGTCACAAATCTAGTAGAGTTTCTGGGACATGTTGCCGCTCAAGTCTCTACCCAAGGCCAAGTTGATACCATCTATTTTGATCAAAGTAAGGCATAGTATAGATACTCTCTAAACCTTGTAATTTTGGCCTATCCAACTCATATGTAAATTGGTTTAGCAGTTATTTACATGGAAGATCTTTCACCATTAAAATAGATTCTTACTCCTCCAACACACTTTTAGCTTCTTGTGGTATGCCTCAGGGTTCTAATTTAGGTCCTCTATTTTACAATGGTCTCTTGATAATGGAATGTCTATTAATAAATCTAAGACTAAATATATATCTTTCACTAGGAAAACTAATCCCATATTTTTATTTATAATCTGGACAGTTATGATAACATAGTTTGCTTCAGTTATATAAATGGTCTAGGTGTTCTCCTGGATAATAAACTCTACTTCCACTATCAAGTTGATCATATAATATCCCAATCATTGAAATTACTTGGACCTATTAAATTTATTATCTCTTCATTTAAGAAAGTTAACTGTCCTTTTTTTATGTCCGTACTTTGCCCTAGTTAGATCCAAAATATTCCTTTAACGATCGGTTTTTACCTGGATGACAGTTCGAAAATCATATGTTTAGGTTTTGTGTTGCCAACACTTGTAAAAGACCACAGTTTTGTTATAAATGTAAAGATCTTTAATTACCTGTTATATATTACATTTAAAATAACGTAAACTTAAGTTTTCTCATAATATTTTTTTTTTTAAATAATTTCCTTTTATCCAGCTCGAAACAATATTTTAAACATAACTAAAAGTACTTATTTTTCATTTTGGAACGTTACTAATTTTATGTAATATAGTGCACACATCAATACCTTTTAATACAGGCATCGTATTTACTTGGAAAAAAGAAAATTGTTGTCATTTTCTTACATACAATAAATTATTTTATGATTATTTTATCATATTTTGAAATATTTAACTGAATAAAATATTTTCATTAACTGCGTGTCTGTATCGTTGTAAAAAACTTGTTTACCAGTATGTTCAATCATATGGTTTAGATTCGTCAGCCGCCATTTTGAAGCTATGTTTGTTAGAAGTTTTTGTGAAAGTGGTGTGAATATTTTTTTTAAGTGGAATAAAACGATAAATAAACTTTGTGTCCGACCTCAAATAAATATATAAATAATATTGGCCTAAATTACTGTGGTTAACTATCACATTAATATATTACCATCTGTTTTCATCACAGTCATCCAAAGTGATAGATGTTAGCTGTTGGCGTAGTGATATATTAGAAATTACTTCTAGTAACATTTCAAGCTGTCATCCAGGTAAACCTAGCTCGTGAATGACTTATAGAATATGCTACTGTTGCTTGGAATTCCATCACATTAACTGGCTCTCTACTGTTAGAAAATGTTCAAAAAAATTTTTCGCTGCATGCTTTGATAAATTCTTTACCAACCAGATTTATTATGACTATGATAGATTTCGAAACCTCCTTTTCGACTCTAAATTTCACCACAAGCCAATCCCATGACCAGGTGAGATTTCTTGATGTAGACATTAGGCTGTCAGTTGACCCCTTCAAAACTTCAGTACATCTTAAACCCACTAATAGACAAAATTATTTTCATTTTGATAGCTGCCACCCAGTCAACACTAAAAGATCTATCCCATACAGTCTTGCCATACAGGCTCACCGCATCTCCTCCGATCCAGAAAGTCTTTAAAATCACCTTGAAAACCTTCAAGAAGCCTTTACAGAGAGAGGATACCATAAACCACTCAGTAATAACCTACTTCGTCTAGCTGAAACTCCACAATCACACAAACCTGAAAAACCAGATAATATACCTCTAGTGACTAAGTACTACCCAGGCCTACAAAAGATAAACAAAATATTAGCGTTGGGTTTTCACATATTGGAAGCATCCAGCCATACCAGCAATATTCTCAAAAAACCACCAGTCCTTGTGTATAAACAGTCTCCATCACTTAGAAATATTCTGGTACACCCTAAACTCGAAACTGAAAATGACACAACCAACATTCAACCACAACAAGGATCTCACCTTGTAACAAAACAGCTTGCAAAACCTGCCAAATACATCATCAAGCAGCCACTTTCTCTAGCAACATCACCAACTCCATCTACACCATCAAAGGCAGTCTCACATGTGAGTCCAGTAACATAATTTACCAACTAGAATGCCAACAATATACTGCACAATGCACAATATGTTGAACTCACCACTGAAACTCTCCGTAAATGAATGAATGGACACCGCCATAACAAAAAAATTAAGAATCCAGAAAAACCAGTTTCTGCATACACCTCTAATCATAACCCAAATTTTGAGGACTGCTATACTGTCAAGGTGTTAAAACCATTCCACAAGGTAGATTGGTCTGTATTAAATTTGTCTACACATAAAATGTAGTATATTATATCATCAAAAAACAATAGGAAACAAGGTCCAAGGCATCAATCTCATAAAAGTTACATGCCGCTTACATATGCATGTATTTATTAGCCTATATCCTCCAGCTTGAGCAAATAGTAAAAAAAAGTGAGGGATATTATTTTTAACTTCTGTGTGTAATAATCGTAAGAAGAAGTAGAATATCAAGATAATTTACAATGAAAGTATAAATATCTGTATCAATACAAAATTACAATATAACATTTAGATAATTTACAATAAAAGTATAAAGAATACATTGATGTTTCAATTCAAAATGACAAAATTACTTTTAGTCTTTTTTCTTTATTTTGACTTTTAGTAATTATTAATAATAAATAAGTGTATAGTCAAAACGGGTGGTGAAATACGGTGCTGAATAAAAATAATAATAAATAGGGATTATATTGTATATTCAATAGTTAACTATGTAGGCCTCTACTGCATTTACCAGATTATCTTACTTGTAGACATGAACTTTTAAATTATTTTGCATACAAATTGCTAAATATTGCTTGAAATGAGCAGATACTTCTAAAAATTATGTTTTTTTGGTTGATTAATATAGGTATTACTATTTAACAAAGACTTTAAAGACAATGTGAATTATGACTTTTCAGAGAGATGTCAGCAAGTACAAAATAGCCCTGTTTCTCCGGCATAGTTTCTTTGTGGCACAAACATTTTTAAGGGCATTAATAAATTTATTTTGTTTAAAAGTGTTAACCAACTATACTATTAAAACTATATGATAAGCTAGTACCCTAAAATCCAGAGTAACCTCACCATTTTTTTTAAAACGCTTTTTTTCTAATAAAATAATATTACATTAACTAATACATAATTAAAAGTACTTTCATTAGGCTTTGGATTAAATTATCCTTAGGGGTTTCTTCACTCTTCTATAAATCAGACATCGCTCACATTTAGGTTAATTTTGATGGTTATTTTTTTTTTAATGTCAATAGCATATTTATCTACTATATTAAATTAACATTCTGATTTATTTGAAACTTGCATTAGAATGTATAAATAAATGTAATGAATGGAAAATTGCTTCAACATTACATCACAAACTACAATTTCGAGGCAAGCATTTATGTGATGAGTTTCTATATCTATAATACTAGAGTGGCGAAATTTTGAGGCTGTCTAGTATATACAATAATAAATAAATAAAACAGTTTCACAACAATTTGTAAATTGTAATTTAAAATTAGAATTTAAAAATAATTGTTTATTTATCTCTTATAACATTTGTCTACATGTTTAATTGGCTGTGATTAACAGCCAAGGTATATACATCATTCAAGTCATACATTTATCCACTACCGGCTTGCTAGGCCTGTCATAGCTTCATATTCCTTATAATCCATCTTCAGATTAGGACAGGAACAACATCCAGTCTCCAGGCATCAATTTATCAATGTGAAAGGGTAAACACATCTATGATACATTTTCAACCATGTAGGGAATCGATCCTGGGACCCTTAGCTAAGTAGGCAGACACCGACTGAGCTAAGGTGTCAGACTGACTTGTGAGATAAATAATTTAAACTTTAGGATTCTAGAAAAATTGTTATCACTCTAATGATTATGTCTGTTTTACATCAATAAATTTAACTTTATTTCAAAATAGCTCGAGGACAATTCCATATGTATTGCAAAAATATGTATTTAGCCATTTTCAAATATTATGGAAGAATTTAATTCAAGTTTGTGTCAAACAACTCACCTCCAGCCAGAGATAAGGTTGTCTTATCACTAATTCGCCTTCTGATTGGTCCACCCATATTGGGTGTGGGGGGTTGTAGGACGGGTGATCGTACAGCAGACACTAGCGCTGACATAGAAACAGGACCCGAGTTCACAAGGTTTGGGGGTGGTTGGCTCATTAAAACTGATGATAAACTCAGCTTGGCTAGACTAGGTGCACTCTGGAACAGGTCCGACTGCACACACAAATAAGAAGGTTAAAACATATACATGTACTTAGACTATATTACCATGTTACTTAAATTTAGTAAAAAAAAATGTTAACTGTGAGTCAAGATATCCACAATTATTCAAGTAGTTTGGATGGCATTTATTGATAAATTAGTAAAAAATAATGGTATGTCATAATCTCCAGGAGCTTTCCTTCGTCGAATGTCTTTTATGGCTCTGTCCACTTCACTCTTTAAAATGCTTGGTCCTTTTTCATCTTCCTTTACCTTTTCTTTTAGCTCAATCTCTAGGTTCCTTGGTTGAGTTTCCTTGTCATGCAGTTTTTATATATAGCTTTTCACCAAATCGTAAGAGCCTCTTTATGATCTGTCACCATCTGACCTTCAGAGTTTTCTATTCCTATCATTTGCACACCTTTGTTTTGATTCCCTTCCAGTTCCTTTGCTTTCTGGTACATGAGTTCATACCTTGCTTTTCTCTGCAGTTCAATAACCTCATTGCATGTCTTCTCTATATAATATTTCCTCGCTTTTTCTGTTTCGCTCCTTAGCTCATGTTTAGCTTCCTATATTCTTCTTTGTTAAAGTTTTTCAATTTCCTTCTTTCTTTAATTTTCTGAAGCATTTCTGCTATTATCCAAGGCTTTAGTGCAGTCTTCTTCACTTTTCCAACATTGTTATTTATCACTTTCAAAAAAATATTCTTAACACTATTCCACTTCTCTTCTGGACTTATACTATTCTCTGTCACCTCTCAATACATAGTAAAAGTACAAAATGTACCTTTACAAATTCCCCTTATGTGTTTTATTGATAACCAAAAAAACCATATTACATTATTATATGTTCAAGCATATTTTTCAGACAACTCATGAATTAGGATGCTCACTGCTATTTATAGTTGCTGTCAGCATACTCAGAGCCAATAGATATCACAATTTTTATCACGTAAGCAATGTGTGTCGGGTTTGCTGAAGAAAACGCACAATGACTGCTCGTTATAACTGAAATGCCATTTTACAGCAGAATTTATAAATGCGAGATCACTCTGATAACAAATAACACCAAAAAATGACAAATTTATTTATTTTGTCTAAATGAAAGATATTTTGGAATATATGAAAATTTATCCCAGACACCGAACAGAGGGTTGAAATGTAGGACATGTTTGGAAAAAGGATGTCTGGTCATCCTGATCTATTAAACATTGGTTACTGAACAAATATTTAGATTCTAACTTTTTTAAACATTTTCAAGGGTGAATAAATTATTTAAAAATTAATTAAGAGTAGTTAACTGTATGTTTGACGCACCGTTGGTTCAGACTTTGGAGGTTCTGGTGATGCTTGTTGTTTAGTGAGGTGAAGATGGTGCATCATCGCCTGCAACCGATCTCTCTCTTTTTGAAGTTGAAGCTCTAGTTGTGATACAACCTGCATTTGAACACGCGCCTGCGCAGTCGACCTGTCATCTAACGTGTGTTCTGTGTTAAGGTGTCTGAAACACAGCACAATGTGGCATTATGTAACTAGTTTTCAATTAAATTTACATTCAAAGTACATACTGAAGTTGGAATAGTTTCTAGCTTTAGTAAAGTGAAAGGCATTTAAATTGCATGTCAAAAAATTATAAATATTTTAAGGGGATCATCATATCATAGTGTGCATATTGGTCAGAGAATTTTCACTTTAACACTATCGAAGAACAAACTTTGGAACCCCTGACGTCCACGATGGGGAACAACAACTTCATCACACGACTCCTATAACCCATCGCGACCATACCTTTGGTTGATCGAGTCATCAACGGGTTTTGGTTAGTGCTCGGGGCTCAGACCTCATTAGATACCTTGGGAACGCCTCCCCTCCCGTCCCATTCTGGTTTCAAGAGTGAGAGGAGTTGGCCCCTTCATATGTTACATCCAGTGTTACGAGAAAGTCAGAAACTTAGCCTTAGGGATTGCCAAACTTTTACCTTAAGTTGTCCAGGGGGACCTCGTGGAGTTGTCCTGACCAGATATCCCTGACCGTGCCAAGGTATGCACTCTTAGTTTGTGGTGGGTGGGGGAAGGTGCTGGCCCTCACCTTCCCACACTCCCAAATATATGACCCAATAGATAATTTATATTACGTAAGTGAAAGCTTGAAAATACTCTTTAAGTTATTTGTATTTAGTTTATATACATATCTACCAGTTTTAAAAACTTTTAATTTATTTAAGGGCATTGAGTCCAAATATCTATACATTTCGACAATTGAGAGTTTCCTATTAGGCAACTAAAATAAAGCTATAATTATTCTATTTTTAAGGGTAGACAAACGTTTGAATCTTGATTTGGTTGCAAAGCCCCAAATATTGTTCATCTAAATTAAATAAGAGTGTACCAACGCACCATAGCACAATAAATGTGGCTGAAGCTGAGTCAGATCATCAAAGAGGAATCAGCTTCAAACTGTTCCATGCCTGTGGAGTCGGAGTCTGACAGTAGAAAAATATAGGAGTCAGAGGCTAGGGCTTGGCGTACCGACCCCGCATTCCTGATTTTAACACAACGACTCCTCAAACATTGCATGGACCTGGGAGAGTCAATAGTCGAATATATGTTGAGAATCAAAAATGTGTCACAGTAATTGAAATAAATAGGTCAAGAGTGGATTAGGTGCCAATTATGGCAAATACACTGGTAAATTTACCGTAAAATTTAATGCTGTGAAAACAGCATGGGACAGTGTGCCAGAACAAAATCAAACAGTGATCAATTTTATGAAAAGATTCATTAAAGAATAAAGCCGTTTCACAGCCAACAAAGAAGTAAATTACACATTTGCCGCCATGAATTTTGGTAACAGGAAAAAGGCTATAAAATTGGAAGCAAACTCGGAACAACAAAAAATAAAAGACAATAATTTCGTTAGAGTTAAGAAGTGGTAAGAAAGGTCATATGCCATGTAATTGTCTTAAGAAAACCCACATCATGCAGAAGAAGTCTCAGTTCTCATCAGAAACATCGTCAAATGGATGTGTGTTAATAGCAACAAACAAATAAGGAAAATGTTGTCCTATCATCAAAATAACAAGTACAGAATCTGCCGATCCTTGATACAAATGAAGTTTGGTCTACCTATAATGGCGCTTCGCAGCATATTACCTACCAGCAAGATTGGTTTGCAGATTTCCATCCATCATAGTGTCAAACAGCTCATTTAGGTGATAAAAGTAATCCAATTAAAAACATTCATGCGTGATAAATGGGAAAAGGCAACTTATGTATTCTCTCTTCCAAAATTATGCAAAAATCTTTTTATGGAGTTGTGACATCAAAAGGTTTCAAAGTCTCTTCATAGCTTACCTTTCAAGAAAACGTCTGATTGGTCAAATTATAATCCAGGAGAATTTGTGCATTCGGACATGTTTGGACCAATGCAGGTGCAGTCTATCAGAGGTGCAAAGTATTTTGTGAGTTTCAATGACAAGGTCTCAGGGTACATACATGTGTACTTTATTCAATGGAAGCTCAACGTGTTTGATCAATTCAAGAAATTTGAAATGATGGTGTCAAATAGGTTTGGGAGAACCACAAAAGTGTTGTGCATAGACAACAACACAAAATATTGTAATCAAAATATGATCAAACATTTGGGTTCCAAAGGTATAAAAATGGGAAATTCAGCGCGATACACACCTCAACAAAATTAAAAATGAAAACGTGAGGATCATACGATTGTGTAAATCGATTACACCATGTTGAGATCAAAAGATCTACCCTAAATACTTGGCTAAAAGAGTAAACACCGCGGCTTATGTGCTGAACAAAACAATGAAAAATAAAACAAGTTGACATCATATGAAGTCTGGAACGGAAAGAAGCCAGATGTGTCCCAACTACATGTTTTTGGGTCAATTTCATACATGACTATTCCAAGCCAATGGAGAAAGAAATTTTATCCTATGTTGAGGAGATTAATAATGGTTGTATATGTGCATGAATCAACAAATTAGAGAGTTTACAATCCAATAAAGATAATGATCAATGTCACTCAAGATATCGTATTCAAAGAAGGGGATTCAAACCCATTTTCAGTGAAAGTTGTTTATTAATATTTTTGCTACCAAAAATTGAGGTCTGTGAAGAAAAATAAATAGAAGAGCTAACTGAAAATGAATTTCAAGACGGGAAGGATAAAGTCAAAGAATTACCTGACAAAGAGGTTGTTAAGTCAAATAAAGTAAACCTCAACCAATTAGGTCTCAAGGATCGAAAAAACATCAAACCACCGAAAAGCTATCAATTTCTTTTCACTGAGCACATTCCAAATTCATATCAAGAATCCATAAATGGATTTGACAAAACAAAATGGTTGGGAGCAAATCAAAGGAATTGCATTCACATGAAAAATAGAACTTGGCAAGTTATAAAAGGAGACCCTAAGAAGAAGTTGATTTATTGAAAATGGTAAATTATTCAAGATTAGTCTAGTCGTTATAATGATAGTGAAGTGATGCAATGCAAAGCATGTCCTATCGCATGGGTATTTCCACAGAAAAAAAGGGGTTTATTATACTGAAACATTCTCACCCCTCATTAGATATGATTCCCTGCGAGTTTTCTTAGGTATGGTATACCAAAAATACCCGGAAAGTATCCAATTTAAGGTGAAGACCGGTTTTTTACACGAACACTTGAAGGAGGAGCTCTTCACGAGAATTCCAGAGCAGAGGTATTATTGATAGATTGCGATAAAAGTGAATTGATGTGTGAATTGAAAAGTCACTATACGGTGTAAAGCAATCTGCTTGTTGTTGGAGGGGGTAGCACCTTGTTGAGGGTTGGAAGCACATTGGGTTTGAGTCAAGATCACCCTCGTGTGACTGCTCTGACCCAGACGGGACTAGAGTCTTTCCCTTTCTGCCTGAGGGATGTTTCTCATCCGGAAATCGAGGCAGAGTGCCTCCACGTGATGGCGTGAGCCCTGGTAACGTCCGGAGGGTTTACCCTGAAGGGCGGCTAAGTCTCTGTTGGCGTCTCTGTGCGGGAGTTGATGAGGGGAGAATGGACGCCCTACTTCTCACACACTAAGCAGTTGCCTTAGCTAGTAGCTAGTACCTTCCAGGAAAGCTGTTCTGGCCACTTCCATGAGGTAAAATAATATTTCATTATACCTATATATTATGATACTTCTTACATAAAAGAAAGTAAATCAGGTCATTTAGGCTATGGGTACCAATACTCACTCAATGGTCCCTCTTTTTAACTCTAAAGTAATTTTCAGAAGATTTAAAGTACATATTGATAAATTATTCATTTGTGCAGAAAAACAAATATAAAATCTTGAATTATATTCAATATTTGGGTATCAGCTTAAGCAGACCCCCCATAGTTCAGTTTGCTTGGCTATTACATTAATTTAAATGGATCTCACAATAGTTCTTGAATAATGATAAAGTACAATGTAATTAGAGTTTAAAATCTGACATTGATCAGAGCTACTGATATTGTTAGAGTTAAAAACCAAGTCCAGACGTGTTTAAATTCTGAAAAGACTGAGGGAAGCTTTTTCTTAATTCTTTTTATCAAAGGCAAAGGCTGGCTAAATAAAGTTAACGAAAATTCTACACATAAGCTTAGGCAAAAGTTATCACTTTCACAAGAGTAATTAAATGTTTCATCATTCATTACATGTTGATAACATATTATTTAAATTATGTATTTGTGCTATTCTTCGGGATTCGAAGATATATATCAACAGATATATATCATGATGTTGATGTTGATGTAAATTATAGCAAGCTAAGGGAATTACAAAATTGTAAAGATATATTTATGCTTAACCCACTTATTCAAATTCCCAAACCTAATTCCATTTACCATATTAGCCTGCATATAAGCCGACTCCCTATTTTAAAAGTATATTTTGTGAAGATATATATCAATATTGCATATACGCCGACCCATCAATTACCTAACTACCTCATACCATATTTTTAAAATCTACAGTTTATTTTCATTAATTAATTATTGGTAGTATACGGGGGGCGGGGNGGGGGGGTATATTATATGTGGGCCAATACAGTATTTTAAACTCAAAATGGGAATTCCCCTCTGAATGAAAGCAGTGCCAAGAGTTTGGGAATTCCCCTTTATCTAACTGTACCGCAGCCATCAAGGTGATAACCCTTCATTAATCTAAGTTCAGACCTTCAGGGGAACAGGGTTTTTCCCTTTACAGATTATAGACAACAGAGCAGTCCAGAGCTACTCAAATCAGTAACAGTTGTTATATCTGGTTGTCTTAAGTAAGCGGTTGTTAAAAAGAGTTTTATAGAGTACTGTTGCTTAAGTTTTTCAATTTCAACATGCCTAAGCACAAGAATCCATTTTGGCAAAACTTTGATTGTAGGCCTACTAACTAATAAGCCCAATAATAGTGGGAAATGGGCTACTTGAAAAAAGTGTTAAAAGGAAATGCAAGGAATGCCTAAGAGGTTTCTAAAGCATAACAAAAAGTCTCTTCTGATGCTGAAGATGAAATTGGAGGTGAAAGCAAATGAATTATATGAGTAGTTTTATCTCAATTATTATGGCTTTATCAACAGCCAGTACCGAATTCCCTTTCCATCATTTTTTTGGTGTGTAGTTCTATATCACCCCTCAATCGACTTGGTGGAAATCAGTTAATATTACAGAATCGGTTCAATTGTTTGTTCGAGAAACATTAATAAGGAGCTAGTTAGATTTGTGTGAACAGTTGCTTACAGCTGTTGCAGCAACATATTTTTTCAAGTTTTGGAATGGTTCAATTAAAATTAAGAAATCCACATTCTTGTTAAAATACTTCAACAAAGGTGCATGCAGTAAAAAACAAACTTAGAATGGGTTTGTCCTGATTCAGAGGAAGGGGAAGCTGAAATCCAAAATGTTTATTTAGTAAACAGAATTATTTTTTAAACCAAGATGAAGATTATGAGACACCTGAACTGAGACATTGAGTGATGAATGAAAATATTTCTTGTTTGTATTTTCTATCAATCATTAATCTTAATATATGTGCAACCCATACACAAGCATTTTTTTCTTCTTCACTGTTCACTATTGTGTTGACAACTTATACTCATATATGTAAATGTTTAGTAAAATATTGAAAAAAGAATTTTTTATACTAAAGAGCTCTAATTTTGTTGCCTTGACAAAGATCATTAAATACATTTTATTTATACAAGATAATGGAAAGGTTTTTATAACGTTAATAGATGACAGTTTGACTGGACTATTAAAAAAATTACACTATGCCCGAGGTGACAAAATAGCCGAGGCCCAAGATTGTAATTAAATGTATGTATATGTAAAAAAAACTGAAAAATTGCCAATTCCTGCAGAGGTATATTTTATAGCAAGCTGGAAGTGTACTGGTCTAATAATACACTGAATGGCAAAACAAAGTTAGGGAGAGGGTTGCGGGAATCGTGGGCACTTAAAGGTCAAAATTAAGAGAGGACAAACCCTTCATCAATGTTGCTGAGCTTGCTAGAAATGTCTCGTGTGTGCATCTAGCTCAAAGGAAAGGTGTTTTTTTTTCGTGATTTATAAGTTTAACGCTAGCTTTAGTATTCATTATATGTATGCCTACTTTTTTTTTATAATCATTTAAAGTTGTAGTACAAAAAGAAATGTTCTGTCTATTCAAGAGAAAGTACATGTCATTAGAGCATGTGAAAGTGGACAGAAAATGGCTGATGTATGCCTTGAGTTTGAATCAGTGAATTCTACTGTAAATGTCTTTCCTTACAAGCTATTAAAAGTGTTCTGTTAGTACCTCTTTTATAATGTCACTCTGATGTAACATCAACATTTGTTTGTCCCCTTCGATGACACTATAACCAAGTTCGGCTGTGTAAATATATATACATATATTCACACACAAACAATTACATGGGGTGTGTGTGTGTGTGTCTATATATATATTCACACACAAACATTTACATGGTGTGTATGTATATATATGTATATATGATTTGAAAAAATTTACAATATATAGCAACACCTTGATAGCCTACATATCTGATTTAATATCATACCATATATAGTATCTGATATTTATATAAATATCATGACAATTTTAGAACCCTGATATAATAATAATTATTATTATTAGTATTATTACTAATAACAGTAGTAGTAGAAGCAGTAGTGGCAGCAGTAACAGTAGTATTGTTGTGCTTAGTATAAAATCTCCCAACAACAAAATTCTTAGTTTGTGCCTAAAACCAACTTAAAGTAATGATTCTATGTTTTATTTATTTAGTTCTTTAATTTTGGGGGGAGCATGTTAGCTGTCACGAGAAGAAACAGGATAAGGAATTATAAGGAATGATGTTATTCAGGAAAGAGTGGGAGTACAGGGAGTATATGAGATAGTAGAGAAAGCAAAACTGAGATAGTATGGGCATATAATGAGGATGGAAAAGAAGAGGATACTAAAGATAATGATGAAGATGAGGTATGTAGGAAAAGTACTGTAAGGTAGACCAATAAAGAAATGGGAGAAGTAGATAATAATAATAATAATAATAATAATAATAATAATAATAATATTAAACACTTAGTTTGAAGTTTGGAACGCACTGTTCTTATTTAACAGAACGCACACGGTAAAAGTCCGACATGAGTGTTACAT
>CABFVX010001598.1:101463-153516 GCA_902151425.1 Timema shepardi | reverse complement strand
AATGTTGCTGAATACACAATGGTAGTGCCAAACTAGATGAAGTTATAATGTTGCTGAATACACAATGGTAGTGCCAAACTAGATGATGCTATAATATTTCTGAATACACAATGGTAGTGCCAAACTAGATGATGCTATAATATTTCTGAATACACAATGGTAGTGCCAAATTAAATGATACTATAATATTTCTGAATACACAATGGTAGTGCCAAATTAAATGAAGTTATAATGTTTCTGAATAAACAATGGGATTTACAAACTAGATTAAGTTGCCAAACTAGATGAAGATATATGAGTTATGTTGGTGAAAACACAAAGATAGTGCCAAACAAGATGGCTATATAGGAAATCAGAGTTTGCATTTTGTCATATTAACACCAGAGTAAAATAATAAAAAGCCCAGCATATATTATATATTTATATAGACTATATGTATTTATGTAGATATAATATATAAGTAAATTATTTACTTGATATATAAGTTTGCATCGTTGCTTCGCCTATCATGTATAAAAGTAAACGATTGCTAGTATAAAATTAAATAAGCTATACTTGATGAAGGATAGGGAAGGAAAATGCATCACGGAAATATGTAAGTTTAACAAATAAGTTTATTAAAAAGCAAACAAAAAGATATAGAATTGCATATGAGGCACAAGATTATAATTCAAATAATTAACGATAACTCTATTCCGTTATCGAGGTAGAAAAGATTAGGTTGGACGAATAGACATTAATACTTTGCACACAATGAACTGACGGCAGTTAGACATACCATTTTGTTTAGTTAAATAACTCTAGAAATAGGGATATTAGTTTGAATCATCCGCCACAGCTCGGCAACAGTAAAAAAGGTAATTAAGTTTTAGGCAATATACAAAAAGACAATATAGTCACGCTAATACCAGACTAATACCTGAGAGGTATAATCATGAAATATAGTGAAACAATTTTAAAAAGAAACATAACATCAAATCCTATATTTTTAGAGTTACTAAGAATACTATTAATTAAGCTGGGTAGCTAGTATTAACCCTCATGGAGAGCTACGAAAAACCAAAGAATAATACCCTATAAGAGGAGCTTCCATTTTACAAATAATAGATGGCTAACAATCAGGCATCTACACTGTATTTTACTATGAATAATAATAATAATAATATTTATTACCGCGTCTTACTACCCTTTCGGGTTATACGCTTTAAGTACTAATTACTCTAATGGATTAGGAATTGGGAAGGTTGAATTAGAGGANTAATAATATTTATTACCGCGTCTTACTACCCTTTCGGGTTATACGCTTTAAGTACTAATTACTCTAATGGATTAGGAATTGGGAAGGTTGAATTAGAGGAAGTGAACCCGCATTTGCGTGGAGGGAGAGTGGAAAACCATTTAGTAAAAACCACCCTCAGTTCACCCGACCAAGATTCGAACCTCTATCTCCCCGTCCTCAGCAGTCGAGCTCAACACGACTAGCGCGTTAGCAAACTACGCCACCGAGGCGGGTTATTTTACTATGGCCGGTCGTTTCCGAATGAGTACTACCAGAGCAATCCATAGTAAATTTATATTTATATCCATTAGTAGGGCATACAGTAGCTAGTATAAACTATATTTGAACACTTAGTTAAATATGGCGACTAAAGGGGCCAAAAGAGCGCATTATCCTAACGGGTCACTACTTCAATCTAATAGTGCCCCCAAAGGTTGCACACCGCAAATAGCTACACAAAAAAAGGGGGCTTTCGTGACTGTAACCAGTAACTTACTTAACTAGGTCCAAGAATAAAATGTTAGATGATCTGATTGTTGCCATAAAGAGATTCTAAACGAGATAATACCATTTAGGGTGTTATAAAAATATAACAATGTCGTAAGGACTTAGAAAAGGAAATCAAATTCATGGACTCAGTATACTCAATCACCTGGTCCTATACATATGTAGAACATAGAGCCCTCGTATTTAAACTATGACTTGTGGGCATAGGGAAATAACCGTCAGACAATCTGAATAAAGAAACTATGTCTGATGGACATAAATAATGTTAGACATCTTGACTAAAGAAACAAGGTCTGGTGGGCAAAAAAATGACTCAGACATTCCTACATAATACACTATTTCTGGTGGACATAGAAAGTGAAGCAAGACGTTCAAAAACACGAAAATATTTCTGAGGAACATAGATAGCATCATCAGATATTCTGACTTAATACTCGTCTAGTCGACATTGAAAATAAAGCAAAAAAATCTAATACATTAAATTATGTCTGAGGGAAATAGCAACTTCAAGCATTCTGACATGACACTCAATATTCTCAAAAGAGACTTCCTCTGCGACGTGGCAGTGTGACGTACGCCTGACACATCGTGGCCAACAGTAGCTTTTGGTGCTGAAGTTTGGACTAGTTCCTCCTCCGGTGAATAAATACAATGGAATACAAAAATGTTATCCACAGGGAACCTGTTATATAACAACAGAACTGCCTCGGACTACAACAGGAGATCTAAGGGGAAAAAGAGGGGGGAGAGTTGCAAAATAAACCACTTTCTCACTAGCGCTGTTAGAGGGAGGTGTAAGCAGACACAATAACCTTTCTTTTCTTAAACGTGTGTCCCTCGATCCAAACGGGAAAACGCTCGCGATGCCGAAATGATCCACTAGGGCAATGTTCCTCGTTGCTTGGGCGTTTCCCGGCAACATCAATTTAAAGTGAGTCACCACCTGCCACATCTTATTGGAATAGATAAGTACTTGTTATCCTGTTTTAATTGTCTTTGTGGAATTTTGATTGTAAATGTCATATTATATAAATGATATGCTACAAGTTATAGATATATATACATTATATAGAAGTTATATATGTATATATATATATATATATATATATATTATATTAAAAATGTTCTGCTCTCCAATGCCCACATCCTTTGAAATTCAACCACTTGCATCGCAAACGTTGGACATATCATAAGAATACATGAACATCTATCTCTTCACCCCGAGAGCTATTGACATTCGGGCCTGTCACGTAGCCAAAGGTGACTTGCACACACATACACATTGCGGTGCAGGATGTAGTTATTTACTCCACAAGCACAATACGTAGGGAAACCAGAGGGGTGGATTCACACACCAATATCATTATCTTAAAAGGGTATCGTTATGAAATATGATAAAATTTCTCCCGGGATGAGCACGTAAACATTACGTCTACAATCATAATTCAAACGTGGCACCATCTAGGACACCGTTAAATAGGGGAAAACTATGATTACATGGTGTCTCCACTCACCATGGCACCTTGCCCAGTACTTGGTACACATACAGTGTCACTGACTTCGGGGAGGCAAAGTCATTTTTGCCCAAGCAAACATTTCCTATATTCCGTCCACGATAGGTTTTTACCTGGATGACCGTTCGTTCGTTTAGATTTTGGGTTGCCAACACTTGTAAAAGATCACAGTTTTGTTATAAATGTAAAGATCTTTAATTACCTGTTATATATTACATTTAAAATAACGTCAACTAAAGTTTTCTCATACTATTTCATTTTGTTAAATAATTTCTTTTTATCCAACTTGAAACAATATTTTAAATATAATTAAAAGTACTTATTTTTCGTTTTGGAACGTTATTGATTATGTTTAATATAGTGCACACAATACCTTTTAATACAGGCATCTTATTTACTTGGAAAAGGGAGAATCTTGTCATTTTTTTACATACAATAAATGATTTTATGATTATTTTATCGTATCTTGAAATATTTAACTGAATAAAGTATTTTCATCAACTGCGTGTCTGCATCATTGTAAAAAACTTGTTTACCATTATGTTCAATCATATGGACTAGATTCGTCCGTCGCTATTTTGAAGCTATGTTCGTTAGAAATTTTTGTGAAAGTGGTGTTAATATATTTTTAAGTGGAATAAAACTATAAATACACTTTGTGTCCGACCTTAAATAAATATATAAATAATATTGGCCTAAACTACTGTGGTTAACTATCACATTAATATATTACCATGTGTTTTCATTACAGTCATCCAAAGTGATAGATGTCAGCTTTTGACGTAGTGATATATTAGGGATTACTTCTGGTAATATTTCGAGCTGTCATCCAGGTAAACTTAACTCGTGAATGACTTATAGGAGAAGTATAGTGCAATTTTTCCACCACAAAATTCTCCGCGTCCGCATTTTATTCGTGTGTGCAACAATTTGTTGAAAAATATGTTACAAGATACTAGAATTTCTTGGTTTTTAATAATTATTTACATTTTGAACAGTTCATGGAATCTTCCTTATAAGTAGCCTAAAACTTGGACCTTGTCTGGTTTGCACATAGATAGCTGTAGTGTGCGTTAGTGAGCAGCACAATCTCAAAGTAGGCCTACCTTGAATCACACGCAGATATCGAGTACTATCACGGTATCGACTCAGCAGTCGATACTTGATTTTACTAGTTTAGTAACCACCCCGAGCACTGAAGTTACTGATCAATGTTAAAATTCCTATTATGAGGTTTTCCGATGTATTTCACCTTCTATTGTCTATGTCATGCAGTGTCAGTCTCTGTCAGTATTCAATTCTGTCTTTGTTATGTCACGATTTAATAGCATACATAGATTATCAGTACGTTTATTTATAATTCTTGTGTAGTAATTTGGGTGAAAAAATGATCTGCTTAGGAGATATAGATGGATGAGTGGGTACCCAAAGATAGAACTCAGTGAGTTTGTTAGGAAAGGAATGGTGCCGTGACAAGGTAGACGATAATGGTAATGAAGTAGCGAGTCTGTGTTAAAAATAATGGTTTGTCAGTTCAAGAACGATGATTGATTTCGTGGAGGGTGATGAGAGACTTAAAATTCAAAGGAGTTCAAGACTTCATTGATCTTATCCCAAAACTCTACTCTCACATTCTAGTTTTCACCCTCCCCCGGAACATAACTAGCAACCAATATATTTCTACGATTGCTTATTTTCATACGTACCCATAGAAGTATAGATGATACTAACTGATACCTTCTCACAATAGGCTTTAGCTGTTGGGCTTAGAGTTAAACATACTCCTTGACTACTTATTATCCAGGCATCCACACCTGGCCACAGTGCCAGGCTTCTATCACTCGTCATCCAAACATCTTTCCCTTTCTACTTGGTTTCACATATACACAGAA
The DNA here is from genome assembly GCA_902151425.1 of Timema shepardi. Lineage (NCBI taxonomy): Eukaryota > Metazoa > Arthropoda > Insecta > Phasmatodea > Timematidae > Timema > Timema shepardi. The sequence goes on along the minus strand of CABFVX010001598.1, from coordinate 148,324 downwards.
GATAAATTCTACTTCTAATCATTTCCTATAACAGATTATTCTCTTTAACACACATTCATTTCACATTCCACGTAACGATAGTACATGTTCTCCCCAGCTGTCAACAGATGGGTGCTTCAGTTTTAATCTCAGCTGTCCATCATAACTTTGGTCGTCCAAGGCTATTCTTTCACAGTTTCTTGTAGTAATTTTAAATAGAGTAGACCAGGTTATTAACCTTGATCATACTCGAACCCATAATAGTAATCGCTGCTTACGGCAAAGATATCATACCAATCAATGTTGGGCACATTTTAGCCAGTATACCACAAGTACAACCATATTGCACTCTCACCCTGAGTGCGCTTGTGCTGATCTTACAAACCAGTATCCCACTATAGAGACTGACTGATTTGGTGGCCAGGATACCCTTACCCGTGTCACTACCACTAGGAGGCTAGGCGGTGCACCGACACACTAGTACTATGTTAATACAGTAGCCCCATGGCTTCTTTGGTGCTGACTTACAACTCACAGCTAACTTCTGACAGTCAACATTTAAGTATCAACCTTAATGTTGGCCGTCAGAAGTGACAGCTGCAAAATACATGTTTTTTCTGATCATATGGTTCGGCGTAGGAATACATAATTTGGTCCGGTAACTTTTCAAAGCTTTTAGTTGTCAGCTGTGAGCTGTCGGTCAGCACCAAAGAAGCCATGGGGCTACTGTACTAATTCTAAAGGGAAACACCCTCTCACTCTTTAAGACAAAACAAATTTTAAAGCTATTCAAATAACTAATTTATTTTATCACTATTCATCTCTTCCAATTTAAGATGAACATAACCAGTTTATAAAATAAATACAACATTATTATATACATTTCAATAATATTTGCTTACTTAAAAGGTAGAAAAACCTAATTAGTATTTATTATTTATTGGGCGTATTGTCCCTGTACACGTCCATAGGTTTGTACGAATCGAGCCCTACAACATATCGGACAAGCAACTCTTTTTTTGAATCCTGATACCTCATCTTATTTCAGGTCATCATCAATCAATTTCATTCATGGTATTCCTGGTCCCTTCATCCTTTCACTCTTATCTTCTATTACTTCGTTTAATAAACCATTTTGTAATATTAAGTGACCCATCCAGTTTGACTTTCTTCGTATAGCTAGCTACCTGAATAATGATACTATTTTAATTTAATTGTCTTGGAACTTAACCACTATCCACCCAATCAACCCCCTTCATCGTCTATACTTTCCTCCAGCACCACATCACAAAGCTTTCCAAATATTTATTTTACTTTATTCTAAGAGTCCATGTTTAAACGCCATCTAAAGCGATGCTTCGCCATGTGACACTGTTTCAATTTCTATCTCGTCCCCATATTCAGTTTGCCAGCCAATGGCACCCACTTATTGCTGAAAACAGCCCTGGCAGTTGATATTTTTAACTTTATCTCACATGACAACTGCGCGCCCTTCAAAATTAAACTTCCAAATTATTTTAAATGTTCTACATTCTTCTTATGTATATCTATTTCATTGGTGTTCAGTAGTTCTGCTCTCTTGGATAAACTCATTACCGTCGACTTATCGATGTAAATATTAATTTTATACTCACTTAGAGTTTAAATCAGTTTTTTCCTCTAAACTTACTATTTTTCTTCCCCTGACAAACACAATAAGTGATAAATATGTCTAGACATACGTTAATCTAATTGCTATGGCAATAAATTACTAAAAACGTGACGTTTAAATTGACCAACGATTGTAAAAATTAAATATACCACCAGGCGATACTCTTCAATTTTGACCACTAAAACCAAATAGTTTTTGCATTGTAAACATTTTTGTACATCTACTCTTTGGTTAACTAATCGGTAATTAGCACAATTATATTTATTGGTGTTATTATTTATTATATTATATCAAATAATACTTCACCAAGATCATGTTTAATAAAATTTCTTGTGAATGTGAGGAATGCCAGGTCTCCACCGTGGTTCGGATTCCACGTTAAACTGTAGGTCCTCCATTTCATATCACAATCACCCTAACATTACACATTAGCGTAAGTGCGTATAACCCGAACGGGTAGTAAGACGCATTGCTAATAATAACAATAATAAAATATTTAGCTATTAATCAAGTGACCCAAGCAAGGTTCTGTACTATCTTGACCGTTTGAAGATTTGTTTCCTTGTCGATACACACATTTACTCCACGATAACAATATAGTGAGAGCAGACATTTTAACGAAACTTGACACGGACATAACCTCAACCAAACAATGTATGTTAATGGTTTTTCAATACGATCATCAGTTTCAATATGGTGGACACTCATAAGGGTTTTCATTTAATAGCTCATCTCAAGTCATATAAACTTGAAATTCTTAGCATTCAATCAGGTACCTAAGGTATATTTATTATTCAATACTTATTACAGGATTGGCTTATTAAACTGCGTGAAAAACGGCTATCCTCCATATGTCTATCTTGACCATCAAGGACCAATATCAACTTCAAATCTTAGGAGAAATTATAGGATATATTGACATTTGAAAGAAAAAAAAATGTTAATACCGTATTAGGTATAAGAACCTAAAATGATTCTTAACATGATTCATTTACCCTTTTATGAATGGAGGGAGCGATGTCATCTTTTCATAGAACTACTAGTTATTAATGTTAAACATTTCAATTACTCTTTAAACAAACAGTTACTATAATTAAAGTAATTAGTGCTCGCAATCAAAACTAAGCGTCATTATTAAGTTTATCGGATAGAGAATAATTAATTTTGCCAAATAGCCGTTTCATCACAGGAAATATATGTATCTGAATTTAATATGTTAAAATATATTAATTGATATATACTCTATGTATATATACACATATAATTAAAGTCAGTCGCAGTAACGACTGTAAAATGTCTCTATCATTTTTAATTTTAAAAAGTGACGTATACATAATATTTAAAAAAATATAAAATAAAATTTTATGACACTTTTAATATACATAACTGTATATAATTTCTCTCCTTTTATTTTTCTCTCTCTCGAAATGTATATATATAGAGAAATATCTTATATATTTAATATGAAATTGTATAAGTATGTATATATATTTAATATTAAATTATATAAATATAAAGCTAGAGAAAAGGATATCGTTATAGTATTCTTTCGTTAATATTATAGTAAAAAATACGCTTCCTGTGTAATCCAAAATTTCCCAAAAGTTTTTTTCTCTTAAAATATTTTAAAACAAATTTACCTTATTCATAAATAGAATAATGTCAGATCCTGTTTAATTAATAATAAAACGGCAAAAATTATTTGAAAAAAACTGTTGTGAAGTCACATTAATGGAAGTTACTAACAATTTTATTTCTAAAATATTGTGTGGATCTCACCAAATTTCCCTCCCTGATTATATTGTTTGTGCTATTATAAACTTTTAGTATGTGCCATAAAACATTTTAATAGAACCGTGAGTATGTTTGCTCTGTATCCAATCTCTTAAAGTAAACTAGGTTGGGGAGTTTCCAATTATCAGGTCAGTCGCCTACACTCGTGTAACGTAATACGAAATCAATTTACCACGGTATTATCTGTTTTCTTGGAGGAAATTTGCGTCATTGTTTTACTCATTTGTTTTTAACCTTTGGGGATTAGCCCTAAAATAATAACATGAAGACTGGCTCGCATATTTGCATTTTTTTAAACATCCTATAGTGTTCTAAATAATAATTAAAAATACATACTTTAATACATTATCATATTATTGAAGCAATATTATTAAATTAATATTTGAATAATATTGCAATTTTGTAAATTTTAGTAAAAAAATTACAATAATATTAAACTGTTACAAAAACATAGCTTAGTGTTTGAGAATTATAACAATATTATGAGGCATTATTTTATATTTTACTCTATTACAAAATTACTGATTACTTACTTCTGCATTATCGTTTTATTAATTTATTTTATTAAAAAATTCATTTGCTCAAACTTTCATCATTAACTGTTTTGCTGTAGTTTTACTTAAATTTTTGTTGAAAAAAGACATTTCTTTCTTGAGTTATTTCCTTCAATTCGTATATTTTATACATAATAGCGCCTGAACGTGAATAACTACAGTAAACTACAGCAACGTTGTATATCTTTCAGACATGGGATAGAACTTGCACGAACTAAACAATGTAATCATACGCTGGAAATGAGCCAAACGTATGATATCATGACTGGCACCGTTGCGTATTCACAGCATTCGTGTATGCACCAGTTAAAACTCCCGTATCTCAGAAAATAAACATAGTTCTGAATGTTTGATGACTTCACACTACGCAGCAGGAGCTAATTGAGGAATGCCTGGAGATGATCCGACCTAATTACCTTTAATATATTTTTTACAGTTGTTGTGAAAAGGCAACAGTGCCAGTCACATAAAGCATGATTTCATGGTCTCAAGCAGTGTCATTTTGAAGAATATTGTTGTTCAATTTTAAATTTTAAAACTTTTTTCATTGAAGGCGATTTGCCCTTTTCATTTGGCGTGGAAATGCAGAGCCATGGGAACAAACGGATAGCTTCAAGAATTGTTATGGTTTTTCAATTTTCTTTTCGGAAACGATTTTTTAAAGAATAGAACACATGTTGATTAAGTTATACTTTTTATTTAAATACCCCCTCTATTATTTTATCATTTATCAAATTTCAATAATTTTGCATTGATACGGTACATTATCTTTGAAGAGGTTTTGAAAATATTAATATAAAAATTCACTCGTTCTCGAGAAAACTGATATTTTAAAACGTATGTCTGCAAGACCTGTCTGGTAGCTAGCGCCATCTACTGTTTCCGTGATCCATCTTTTTTTGTTGGCGCAGAAGGATACTTTGATCGGTGGTGAAGCCACGCCACGCCACGCCCTTCACACTCCCACCCCCATTCCACAAAATAAATTTTAGACTTGCATTTGACAGGGCCAAGAATCTTAATATCCTATCTTGAAGTAGTTATTTAATTTTATTTAGTTTTATAAGAGGAATGGTTTTAATCTAAATGACATTTTTACAAAATGATTCTATTCGTGCGAGGACGTTTGAATTTTAGAAAATATGTGTATTTAAAAATTACGCTAATTTAATGGAACTATAACTAGCTAGTTAACACGTATAGAATTACCAGTCTAAAAAATGTGGCTACAGTAAACCTATAGCTCTTTATTAAATACACCAAATTACAAAATCTTCAATATAGGCACTATTACTGATTCGCAAAGAATCCAGGGGCTAATACAAATTATTTTTCATTACCTATTTACAATTTACACTTACCGGAAGTTTGAACACACACATAAATGTATAGGCTATATTACTTTCAAGAAAAGAAGAAATTAAGTTATCCAACATTTTGCTTCAGAGAAAAAAGCAGCAAAGTGTAATAGTACTGTTTAAAAAAAAAAAATTANATTTTGAAATATATATATATATATATATATATAATCTAAAATAATAATTTCCTTACCTATTCAGATTTTTTGACATAGGCCTACGCATCAACAAAATTATGCACAATACCAGATCAAAGGCTAATACATTTATTTGGCAACATATTGTATATTAAAATAATCAAACAGTCAAAACAAAACCCCTTGAGAGTGGAAACTAACGAAACGAACCGAGATTTTAAGGAAGTCAATTCTAGGAAGCCAACCAAAGATAACTTCATGTCTTAATCGCCTCCCATCACTGGACACCTTTACATCTCTGTTCACTAGTGTACGTATGTCCTTCACTCTGGCCCGCATGCTTAGACTGAGGTTATCCATGTCGTCTAGTTTAAGATTGGCCGATTATTCCACCGCAGCACCAATAAGCTGCTGCACTTTCTCTGGTGGGTGGGGACGATGATGAATGGCCTGTTTAAGCATGTTCTAAGCATGGTATTTCAGATTCATGACCGTTGACTCTTGCTGTCCATTTCAGTAGGGCGATGTCATTGCTTTCAAGGCACTACCAAATCACGTGTGCACGATGTGACGTGAAATTGTCATCTACCACGATGAAGTGGTTTCCTCCTACCCTCCTGTAAGGAATCTGAAAGGGTTCTACGATGACTTCCACGTATCGGATACCAGTTAGGGTGCATCTTATGGTAGCTAGCTATGTACGATGGCCTAACATTATCCCAGACCAAATCATCACAGTCCCACCAATGAAAGCGTGGACTAACTCCAGACTCTTGCACGTCATGTGTAAAAGCTATATTTAAACCCAACTCTAATCATAAAATAGGATATTTCTCCACTGCTTCGTGATCCGATTTCTGAGCAAACTATTCTAGTTTATTTATCAGATGTGGTTTGGTGGTCGTAGTTCGAAACGTCTGATGAGTATTCAAGAATGGAGTCTAACTTCTTGCAGTCACCGATGCATCGTTTGATCAGAAATGTTTATTCCTGACACTTGAGGGATGTGATTTCTCAAACGTGTGGAGCTTGGGTGCACACGCGAAAATCTGCACGTAGCAAACTTGAACTGTTGTTGTCACACGAAGATGATCTGTCGTCCAAACTCTCTCTCTCTCTCTGAATTTTCTCCACACTATCTAAATATCACTTTGGCTGGATGTATGATAGCTGCAACATCTTACCCACTTCGAAGCAAAGTCACAATCCGGGTCAAGTCAAACGTCGTTATCGGTGTACGCGGCATCTTTCTAGATAGCTGCGATGAAAACAGACTGACTACGCCTTGATAATTGAACCGACTCCTCGTTGTTGTTGAATCACAACCACGTGACTTGGCTAGTAAACAAACCCTGATACGCATCTGTTCTTGAATAACATTAAGTAGGGTGAACTTGGTAATATACTAACATACATACTGGCAAAATGCAAAACTTTGGTGTATGTGTGTACATATATGTATACATACCTATACGCCATTCTTTTACGGGATGGGTAAAAAGCTGTACTTATAGTTAACATATTTTAAACAGCTCCGTACTTAATCCATCCTAACTTTCTCCACACATCCTTATCGTTTTATACTACCATCGCTTCACCAACATTCATAAGCCAAGTCATATCATTTTCGTTTATTCTTAAACTCTTAAATGTTGTAAATGAATGTGTAAAAAAGAGAAACATTAACAACGTCCTACATGACCTACCCCTTCCTGTTAATCCACACACTCTTACATCATATATTTTCTTCGACACTAGATCCACAATCTTACTCTCAACATGCCGTAGCCAAAATAAGGGGCCTCTTTCACGTGAGTTATTAGATTATCTTTAAAACTGGACTAACTTAGAGCCCATTCATTACTAAGTCATTCCATACGAGTTATTCCACATACATTTATTATGTGGTATCTCATTTTAACAAAATGGTCACCTTGCTCTTTTGTTTTTTCTGACAAAAACGTCGCTTCACATCCACAAAACAATGTTGGTATTAACAGACTTCTGCCATCTTTGACTCTTTCGATACTATTTCATTCTTTGCAATAGTCCACATACATCCAACTACTCTCCAAGATGCATTTACCCGTCCGTCGATGTCACCATACATCCTTTCAATTCTACCAAATATTCTGCACATATACACAAAACCATTCACTTGTTATAATATCCAACTACTCTCCAAGATGCATTCACCCGTCCGTCGATTTCACCAAATATTCTGCACATATACACAAAACCATTCACTTGTTCTAGCAGCTTTCCATTTAAATGGTGCTGACAATCATTTCCTGATACATCCTTTTCAAAGATATTAGCTTAGTTTTGGATACTACATCCATACATATATTCATTTCGACTGTTGCCACAATAATTAAAAAAAAAGATTTGATGAATTATGCAATTCACTTTCAATCTAAGCCATTAATACATCACCTGCATATAGCAGCCAAGTCTGTATACAGAATTTTCTTCCGGGGTGAGGTGGAGGAAGGGCCTCCTCATTTTTCAAATATTGTCCGACAATGACGGTCACCTTAAGACTAAACAATGGGAAGAGGTAGGGGAGGGGGGACAAATCTGACCTGAACAGAGAGAAAAACATATCAAAATTTTATACAAAAATATAATGAAGTATTCTTGCATTCACAAATAATTGTTATACTAATATACTAATTTTACATACATTTATATAAAAACCAATACATTTTCTATTAAAATCTATAAAAAGTATATTAATTTTAGTGAATGTAAGCATGGTTCAACTGTATGTATATATAATTTTTTTTAATGAAATGTTGACATATTTGCTATCTCCGCATGTGGAGGAATTCTTGAATATATTGCATCTTTTAGTCCGGTTAAGAAAGTGAAATTGAAATGAATTACTACTGTATTTCTTAATTAGGAATTGATTATTATATTTTTATAATAATTTTAAATTTTTGATTAGATTTTTCGGGGAGAGAGCCTTCAGCACCATGAGCCCCCTCCCCCAAGATACGTGCTTGATAACAGCATGCTCACCTTGACATTGTCCATTTGCACACCAACTGTGTCCTCGCAGGCATCCCTTAAAACATTAATATATAAATCCATCAAATAACCATGAAGACATTACACAATCTTGTCTAACACCCTTTAAAATATCAAACAATTCGCTCAAAGCTCCATCTGCCTTAACGCGCTCTTCACTTCCATCACAAACCACTATAATTGCATTTAATAATTATGCACCCACACTTTTAATTCTTATAACATTTCATAACATAATCCTATTCATCCAATCGTAGGATTTCTCTAGATCAACAAATGCACAATACACTTTCTTCCTTACTGCCATACATTTCTCAAACAGTTGTTGCCATGTAATATCTTGTTCATAAAATCTCTACCTGACGTGAAACCATATTGCACATTGCAAATCACGCAGCCTCTCTGTTAAACCTCACCCAAAAACTTTGCCTGGAATACTCAACGCACTACTTTATCTATAATTATAACTACACTCACTCTTTCCGTCTCTGCCTTTGTACAAGGGAATGATGACTGCATTCTTCCAATCTTTAGGAGCAGTCTAAATTCTACACACACATTAAACAACTCAAACAATCTGGCACACTTAAGCATGTCACTTGTGAACCCATCAACGCCCGCAGCTTTGCGATTCTTTAACAAGTTCATCAATTTTAACACCTCAGCCTCGTTAGTTCTTTATATCTTCATAAGATTTTCCCTATTTTGTTCTACTTTCCTCACGTTTTTATCTTACAATTAATCAAAGTACTCCCTTCAATGCTCTCTCAGACAGTTTTCATCACCATGTTAATTCTGAATGCAACAGGTATTTGCTTGCACTCCTTGCTTGTTTCTCTTTATATACTTCCAGAATGACATTGCATTTCTTTCAAAATCATTCGCCATTCTTTCTCCTTCTTTTATCCTAATTTTCTCCTTACCTCTTCTACTCTTCTCTTTGCATTCATCCCTTTCTCTTTGTCAATGTCCCACAAACTCTCACGTGTTGTTTTAATCCTAACAGCAATCATTCGTTTGTATGCTTCTTTTTTTTCTCGCTTACAGCTTCTTTCACCTGTTCACTCCACCCTGCATCTCGTTTTAAGTTTCCCACCAGAGCAAGTCTACACAAATCTTTCGCGCACTCAATGAAGACCTGTTTAGTTACCATTCATGTATATAAATATGCCCAATTTATTATGTTTATATATATATATATAGTATATATATGATCATCTTATATATATATATTTTTATATAAATAATCCGATCGTTTATATAATGTATACAGATGTAAATTAGGTGATCGCATGTATACGTATATATGTTTATATATATAAGCATATAAGTTATTGGGTGACCTGGTGGTCTAGGGGTAAGGTGTCGGACTTCTGTGCTGGGATTCCGGGATTCAATCCTCGGTCCCGACACATATTTATCTGATTACCAAACCCTTCTTAACCTCTGACAACATGTGTATTAATCACAACTTGTGAATGTGGGGAATGCCAGGCCTCCACCGTGGTTCGTATCCCACGCTAAACTGTAGGTCCTCCATTTCATCTCACAGTCACCCTACCATTACACAATAGCGTAAGTGCGTATAACCCGAACGGGTAATAAGACTCGGTGTTAATAATAACATATAAGTTATTGTACACAATACCTACATATATGCCTATATTAATTGATTGTTTATATATATATATATATATATATATTTAAATTAAGCGACCATAATACACATTTAATATAGTATATGTATAAATAAATTATTTATCTATATATAAATTACCAGATCACATATACATATATATGTAGATACAAAATCATTTCCAAAGTTCACTTGTCTAGTGTAGAGCCCTAGCTTGAACGTGACCTGTGTCATTGAACGTGGTTTAGTGAAAGTTGGGTGAGGTCTTGGCAAACAGCCCTAACACTAACACTAACCTCTATCGAGCAAACACACTATGTATGCTGAAACCTCTCATAGATACCTCTGTTTATCTTCTGGGAGAGTAACCACAACGCAGCTGCTCAGAATAAGGACAAGAATTCAATTATGGAGAGGCTCACTGTTAGGACTTAGTACTAGTACGGGCTGTACGCCTACATTAATTACGCTACTAGGCTAGGAAGGAGGAGGGTAGAGTTCTAAGGGAAATGCATCAGAATTTATCTGGAGATAGAGTGGAAAAACCATTTAGTAAAAAATCACCCTTAGTACACCCGATAAGGATTCGAACCTCTTTATCTCCATCGCCGTCAATATATTCTAACTCGATAATGACACGTTAAGCCATGCGACACCCGATGCGTGTTGGTTAGGTTTTCTTTTTGTTTATGTAATTTGAATCACCATTAAATGAAGGTAAGCATGTATCCATGTCCTCGGCACAGTCATTTTTTATTAAATTAATAAAAAACATATTCTAAGGAGTTAAAACAGAGTTAACAGACGTTGGTAGATCAAAAATAGAATAATAACATAATATAATAGTATGCTTGATTAAAAAATTTAAAAAACATTTCAGAATTAGGGTTTTTGGAATGTTAACTAAACATTTAACAAAAAAAAGAGCAGGAACTAGCACAGAAAAAATAAGTCATAGCATAATATATCAGGATGTAATGATTTTTTTATATAAAAATAGCACAGCTAAATGTTAAATCAGCCTAAATATTTTTCAAATCTTCTGATATGGTACATAGCAAATGCAAGTGATATATTTTCACATTACTATACCATAAGTATTATAAAACAAAATTAAGAGATCCAAGGCTTTAACTTTTATTTGTATTCTAAGAATGTTCTATAAATACTGAGGATGTCTCAAGAAATGACAAGTGAGAATTTTCGCCTTTGTTACTTTTCATCATCTTTACAAATGTATGCTGGTGATTGTTTTGATTTTTTTTTTGCAAAATTTATCCTTATCTTCCTGTTCCCTGAAATTTGTCGTTGTCCCAACATGTTTTTTTTTTGTTGCGATCAGTTCAAACTTAAGTTGAAATCAAGATAGGTTCAAACGTTTTACATAATTTGTAAGAAACTTTTTTCACTAATACCCTATAGACATAAACTAATTATCCTTATGTTCTGCTCAAGAATCATTGTTGATAAATCTTCTCGTATCTTTACGTTTCTAAGTAAAAAAACCTAAGTCATATGTATTTGATGCACTGTATGTAAAAATGATGAACAGGGACAAAAAATAAAACTATGTTTTTTAACATTTTAACAAACTACGATGAATTATATGTATATATATAATATATGTATATATATAATATATGTATATATATAATGTATGTATGTATATATAATGTATGTATGTATATATGTATGTATATATGTATATATATGTATATATATATATATATATATAATATGCTTGATATAGTTAAACATGCTGGATCTAAAAACTTTGTTCTACTAAAAAATTACTAACAGCAGAGTTATCTGCAGCGGTGAACATGCAGACTAGATGTTGTGATGTAATTTGCCACCCTACCTTATATTTCTTTATTTTTTCTATTTTTCGTGAACCATTTCCTATTTTATTTCCTGTGAAATCTTCGAAGTTCATCAGCTGATTCCCAGCCTGACTAATGACAATGTTTACATATATTAAATTAAGTAAAAGGACGGAAGGAACAACGTAAAACATTGTTTTAAATAATTTAAATAAGGAATTTTGATTTAAGGAAGAACACTTACCTTTTATTAAGCATATTAATTATCCTTTTAAGAAGTGTGATTGACTGTATTTATTTTGAAGGTCGGCCATCTTTGTTTTAACGCATGCCCAGTGCTATCAAACGAGTGAGTAGTGAACTTCGTGATTTGGAAGGTAATAAGGAAGGAGGAAAAAAAAACGAGCGCGATTTTTAATTTTGACAGAAGGAAATAGACATTTAATTCTTTATTAAAAACATTATTCTTATTCAATTGGCTATATTTAAATACTTATATTAAACCTACATTTCATTTTTATTTTATCACTAGTCTATAGCCAACAATTCATTTTCGTTTTTATTTATACATAGTTTGTTTTCTCTTTGGACTTGGAATAGAACATTTTTAAATTTGAATAAAGATTGGAAGGTTTTTAAAATAGTAGTGAGGAGTTCTTCCTGGGTTGGTGGTGCAAGATGGAGCCAAATGGATGTGGGCTCCCAATTTAAATTATTTTATATTGATTCAAAAGTGGAAGATTAAAGTGAAAATAGTAAAAAGGGGAAGCTAAGAGAGTGTGTAAGAGCTACAATGTTTATGCTTATTTAAATTGTGGAAGAATTTCAAGTGAAACAAATTTATGAAGATGGTGTTTCAGTATGGACTAATTATACATGGGTGAGGTCAAACCAACTCTTCAACTTTTGATTATTGTAATCATTTCTTTTCTTTTTCCTAAATAAACCAGAACTCTTTTATTTCCAGCAGGACAGACTAATACAAAGAATTATTTAACATGTTATTTTATGTCTAATTATTAATTTTATTGATTGTATATATATTTTTTTCTCTTCTTTTGGTCTCAAAAATACTGTACTATACTTTATTAAATTAGAATTATAATTAACCGGAATTCCATAGGTAGGATTTGGATGTGGACAAAAAGGAAACAGCAATAAATTCACAAAAGTACCAACAATTGTTTTTTTATACATTTATTTTTATTGGTAGTCTAAATTACATTTTATTCAACAATCCATTTTTTTAAAAATCTAAATTGTTCATGTTCTTTTTTAGTTTTAAGTTCACCCAGTGGTCTCGAGGTTGAGAGTCGTTGTGCCACTGAGTTTATAGCCGAGGTAAATGTATTGTTCCTTTTGATTATTATTTTCCCCCTAGATACCAAGGGTGGCGCCCAACAAAAACACAAATCATATAGATAAAGAAAATATATTTTTTCATTTAAAACTTTTATTTTTATATTATATTATATATATTTTATTTTTTATTACAATGTCAATATCATAATGACTAGTTCGCAGGTAATAAACGGGGAGATTGGATTTTAAATCACTGTCAAATGTACTTAATAATTTCCCATAATCAATTCATGTTAATGCTTGTTTATTTTCTTACGATTTGTCCATATATCCCTACTCTATTAGTGTAGTCAAACGTGTATAGACCGAATGGTTAATAAGGTGCAGGAGTAAAACCCTTCTAAAACATATATCATTATCTAATTACATAATTCCGGAAAGGATTTGAAATATCCAGTTGGTAATTGTCAAAAATGTAAAGGTAGGAAGATGATGGGAAATAACTCATTCCAAAGATTTTATACTCAAGAACTGAGGTAAAATAAACGTTTTACACTAAGCTACCCGCCTCGGTGGCGTAGTTGGCTAACGCGCTTGTCGTGTTGAGCCAGACCGCTGAGTACGGGGAGATCGAGGTTCGAATCTCGGTCGGGTGAACTGTGGGGGTGGTGGTTCCTAAATAGTTTTCCACTCTCTTCCCTCCACGCAAATGCAGGTTCACTTCCTCTAATTCAACCTTCCCAATTCCTAATCCATTAGAGTAATTAGTACCTAAAGCGTATAGCGCGAACGGGTAGTAAGGGACGGTGCTAAATATTATTATTATTATTACACTAAGTTGCACTCAATTAACCATAAACCTCCCTTTAAGTTCAGCCCTGTAGAAAACGTGACGTCAGGGCAACTCTCAACTATGGCTGGACTTTGATCTGATCCTTAGCTGGTGATGTTTGTTATATCCCCTCTTCACCCCATTCACTCCTTTCTCTTCACCCTCCTAGCTTGACTTAGGACCGCGCAAGGTGGACAAAATGTATCCAATAAAAAGTTTTGAATCCATTCTAGCGCAATAACTTGCACCTGACGCTGCAACGATCCACAAATATTCTACAGCTAAGGTTCTAACGTGAAAAATTGGTTCTTGCACATTCTTTATTTAAATTGATAACATTTTACTATTTAACAAATGTTATTTTATAGTTATTGTTAATAATTATTGAAATTGAGCGCTTCGTATCACTTAACTTGACTTAATGATACGGGAGATTTTATCTAATAGCTTTACTAGCACTCGCTTCAGTGGTCGAACTGTCTAAGGCGTCACTCTCATGTTAGATTATTATTATTATTATTATTATTATTATTATTATTATTATTATTATTAGCACCGCGTCTTACAATCCGTTCGGGTTATACGCACTTNGGTGATTGTGAGATGAAATGAAGGACCTACAGTTTAACGTGGAATCCGAACCACGGTGGAAGCCTGGCATTCCCCAAATTCACAAGATGTCTTGTCAGAGGTGAAGGAAGGGTTTGGTAATCAGATAAATCTATGCCGGGACCGAGGATTGAACCCCATCCGCCAGCATAGAAGTCTGACACCTTACCCCTAGACCGCCAGGTCACCATAACGGGTTAACTAGTACACAACTATTAAAATTCATTTAAGTTGATCTTGTAAAATATAAATGTATCATGTTTCTAAATCGTATATATTAAATAACTTCTGTTTCTAGAATATATAATATTTTAAAATAAGTCAGAATAAATACTAAATATATAAAAGTGTTTTGCAAAATTCTAATTCTGAATACGTTATTCTGAAATATCGAAACAAAATAATTCAAGCATTGAAACATAAAAGGCGTTATTAAAATTATTAGTCACAACAATGGTTTTATTCAAAATAAAGGTTTTATATTAGTTTTACTCAAATGTCTCAGCGTGCCATTGAAAATCTTTCCGCATGCCACTCTTGGCACGTGTTCCGTAGGTTGCTGGCCCCTGTTCTAGTATATGAGATATATATTTGTTGTCCTGTAAGATATGTCTAGTGCGGCTTTCCTCCTCTTACCTCTGTATATTTCATATTGATTTCATGTAAACTTCAAAATACGTTATTCTTTGTTACATTAACGTTTAACACCATGACATATAATGGTTTGACTTAATGGATAATGAGCAGGAAAGTATTTAGAGGAAGTTCACTCGCATTATACATGATAAAGGAGGGTTTAAAACAGTGATAAATCACATGTTGAAACGACCCCCTAAACATCACCCTTAACAGTGCACCCAACACTATATTGCGAGACACTTCAGTGGCCACATGGTCTAAGGAAGGGGTCTCCTAACTTTTTTAAACGTGGGCCATAAAATAGACTGACTTTTACACATTTTCACGAGCAAAAGTAAAAAAAAATATTATAAATGAATTAATAGTAGGTATTTGGACCTTTTTGGGAAATAAGCATGATTATTCCAAAATAAAGAAAAATGTAAAATTTACCAAGTTAGACAGCCGGGCACACACATTTTCAAGAAACCTACATTCATATTTACTCTTGAATAACAATACAATATTTATTCTTGAATAACAATATAATATTTACTCTTGTATAACAATATGAAATTTCAATCGTAACTAACAAACCATGGAGATTTGCACAACGAGACTCATGGAAATGATGAAACTGCTTTTTTAATTTCAAAATATTGCTGAATTAGGTTTCAAGCTTGAGAAGCCCATTATTAGAATAAACTTCAAAAGCTTATCAGATAAATTTCCTATCTAGTTGGACTTGGCATACTTAATACTTCAATCTTCAGAATGTTTGTTTGCACATTTTATTTTACCAAAAACTGACAAAACTACACAAGAAATTGCTTAAAATTCGGAAACTTCTCAAGGTGCAAGGATTTAGAAAATTGGATCATATTTCCTTCTTTATATTTGTGTCTCAGCATGTTATCTAATTTGAGATCAATCATCTACATTTAAAGATGACCTGGGGGTTTTCCAACAATGCAGTAAAATGTATTTTAAAACAACCTTACTTCATAAGTTTTTTTCCATCAAGATCATAAAATCGTTCCCAAAATTGTTTTTGGAAGTAGGAAATGAATACTAATGCAAATGAAGAAGGAAATTCTGTTTTACGTTCTTCATGAAATTTTTCACAACATGGAAAATGAACCAAGCTATAAACGTTCACCCGGTCTTCAAAACCTGAATGCCTTGACATGCGCGAATATATCCAATTGTTTCAGATTATAACTTTAGATTCAATTGAATTATGTGGCCGGTCACTACTGCAAAAAAAAAATGCCACTTTTTAAAGCCAATCAGTGTTTAGTAAAAGTTACTGAGGTTTATTATTCTCTATGAAAAATGAACCAATATATGTAAGAATTAATATTTATAGTAAATAGTCAATATAATTACTTATATTATGTAGTAAATTGTTTATATAATTAGTTACTTTTAAAATTATTTAGCATCTTTCGTGAACTTCCTTTTATAACCCTCTAGCCGGAGACTTGAAACTACCTAAAAATCGTCACAAGCATTTTGTTGTTGCTATAAGGAGTGACATCAACTGTCTCTTACACCATGGGCTCAGGTCTTTAGTCATATAGCACCTGCAACTGAAAATGTGGGCTGCAATTCCGACATCATTCTGGCTTGACGTCATTGGGGGCAAACACACTTGTGGACAGGAACTGTACTTGTCAAATATACTATGTGGCTAAGAAATAACGAAAGCAAACAATTAATTTGTTTTTATTATAAAATCTTGATGTGGGCCGTATATCACATTGTGAACTGGGGACTGTAATTTGGAGACCCCTGGAGGGCATCCCTGTCGCCATAGTCTAGACTGCTGAGGATGGGGAGATTGGGGCTAAAATCCCAGTCATGCGTAATGAGTGTGGTTTTTTCCTAAATGATCTTACACTCTCCCGCCACACAAATGGGGCTACACTTCCTCTAAATTCAACTATCCTCATCTCTAATAATTTAGCGTAATGGTTACATATGCGTATAACACTAATGGGTTGCAAAAAAAAAAGTGCTGGGAAAATTATTATTCTGACACAATATATGTCATTTTGAGAATATCTGTTTATTTTTATTCTTTTTTCACGATGTTTTAATAACCGTTCAGGTTATACGCCACGTTTATCATTAGCTCTATTTTTAACTTTTAAGTTAGGTCCACATTCTCCCTAGGTTCTCCATTAAATAGAAAGTCTGCTTCTCACAATCGTTTAATAAATATGTTCATTAATACCAGATCAGCTCCTACTCTTTTATCTTTCACCCCTCTCGTTTATTGGCGAGCTCAGTATCAATGAGTCTGGTGTAATTAAAAACTGCCCGGTGTCTAGATCAAAGCTGTCCTCCGCTAGATCCTCGTCCAATAACTCGTGTCCTCTAAGCTATGTGGGGGGATGAGAGGGGGGGGGTCTGTCTGGTTTCACACCAGGGATCGATCCTAGCAAGGTCGCCGACAAGACGGTCGCTATACCACAAATGAGAAGCTGTCGAAGGACGAATACTGATTCCGGACTTGCCCACTTGTAGGGAGGAAATATCTATCGGCGAGGAAAACCTCCAAGGCAGTGATCAAGTGTGGCTCTCTGACCACTGGTATACCATGGTGGCCTATTGGTCCACA
Source organism: Timema shepardi (assembly GCA_902151425.1). Lineage (NCBI taxonomy): Eukaryota > Metazoa > Arthropoda > Insecta > Phasmatodea > Timematidae > Timema > Timema shepardi. The sequence continues at coordinate 130,369 of CABFVX010001598.1, read as the reverse complement.
GGATCCCAGGAAGTCAATTAAAAAAATTGAATTAAAGAATACTAATCGCATGTTATGATTAAATAAATTGAATGAAAGATATTAGATATAAACTATCCATACTAGTTTGTAATTTTTTTTCCGGTGGTCCTCCAGTGTGCATAGTGGCGTAGATCATTCATCGCATCCTTTTGTTTAGAAGGGGGGTATTTCAAATCGACTCGTCGCACATCATGAGGTCTCGAGTAGGTCAAAGTACATCGATTCACTACACCTGTATCTTTGCCTATTGTTTACAAATACATGTTTACCTCTGACTGATTAACCAGTCCCTATGATGTCGTCGATTAAGATTGTTACAACCAAATACTCTACAGCAATAATTGTTGACGTGTCTCCGACTTTGATGCTATACAATATCAGAACATTGACTAGGTTAGGTTAGGTTAGGTTAGGTTCTGCTCTAATCATAGAATTGTGGATTCAGTACGATTCAGGCACCATATCGCTCACTCAAATGGTTATGAAACTCGGTCAAAAGAAGAAAACTTTAACTTTAATATGATTTCATAATGTTGGACATTTTGTATTGACTATGATTTTGATCAAACGGAAATGATTTTTTTGAATTAAAATAAAGATTTCAAACAAATAAAGATGAATGTGTATCTGAAGGCATTTGATGTGAACGTATAGATTGAAGTTATCAAACTGATTATTGAAACAAAAATTGTTTACTAAAAACTCAATATATTTTTTCTACCTGTGGTTGGGTACGATGAGTTGATACAAGTGTTAGGTGTGATGAATCGATATGTGCGATGAATCGATTGACGCCCGTTCCTAGGTTTCATTTGGTGCTTCTCTTTCACCGAAACCTTTAGAAACACTGAGAGGTCATATACAAACGACGTATCTTTGTTTAGAGGTGGGGAGGGAGATCTCTAATGTAAATATGATGTTACATGGGGGAAGCGGTAATACATCAGTGTAACGTAGCACTTATCTTATACTTGACCGCTAATGTTTAAGAAAATAATATTATTCATCATGCTTTCATCGTTGGCAAGCATATTTATAGATAAATTCCAATTCAAGTGATTTTTTTAGCACCACGTCTTACTACCCATTCGTGCTAAACGCTTATGTACCAATTACGCTAATGAGTTAAGGATGAGGAATGTTGAATCCAGATGAAGTGTATCCGCATTTTCGTAGAGAGAGAGAATGGGACACCATTTAAGGAAAACCACATACAGTACACCCTGCCGGGATCGAATCGCGTTCTCCTCGTCATCTGAAACCTAGTCTATTGCAAGAGTAGCGCCTTAAGCCATGCGGCCATCAAAATTGGTTATGTAGTATTAAATATGAGTCCCTCACATAAGCTTCTTTATGAAATATTGACACACTCTTGAAGTGAAAAGCTAAGTATCACAAGTTGTCTACTTTGTGTTACATCGAGGGGGAGGAGGCCGTGTGTAAAAAAAAGTTTAATAAAACACCCTCTTCAGTGGCTGAATGGTCTAAGGCTAAGGTGTCACCTCTTTTTAGACTGACCTGCTTATGACGGGGAAATCAAGGTTTGAATCCTGGTTAGGTCTACTGAGGGTGGCTTTCCCTAAATGGTTTCCCACTATCCTTCCACGCTAATGAAGGGTAATTTACATCTACAATTCTTCCTTCCTCAACCATACCCAATTAGTGTAATAGTTGTATACTAGTATAACCTGAACACTAAGCAAGACGTGCTAATAAAAAAACCTCTTACACGGTTTATGGATGACCTTTAGGTTTTGCTCATTTTATGAAATTACTCATACTTCCCAAATTTCTGAGCAGCTACAGTACCCTATGTTTTGGAAAACCATTTAATTTATCAAACTGATCAAATATAGTGAAATATGTGTACACACTTTAACATTGATAAATTAACAGCCGGGGACTGGATGTTGTGCCTGTCCAAGTCTTAAGAAGCTAAGACAGGCCTAGCCAGCCGGTAGTGGGAAATATTAGGCTTGAATAAAAAACTGACTCAGGCCACAGGCGGGAAACAGTAATGGATGTAGCAAAAATACCGATCAAATTATGTGTTTTTTTATTATTGTTAGCACGTCTTCTGGTTTTGGTAGGAAGAATAGTTTCTGCTAGCTACTTAAATTAAATCATGCTATTTGAAGCTGTCGATTTTAAAATATATGAAAAATTCCTATAAGATAGCACAAGTATTATATTAAAATATTATTAATGTTGGCAGCAGAAGAATATGTTTTTAATTTTTTAAACTGTTGTTCCTACCAAAATCAGGCTATACTTGTTCGGCTTATACACGTATTAAATTTAATGTTTTAGGGATGAGATTAATATCGCCAAAGTTTTAAAAGAAGAGCCTTATATGACCAATAGATAAGTTATTAGTTTTACTTTAACTTATTAATACGTCAGGTCATGTGATCTGCTGCTTTCACTCTTCATAGGTAATATCAATTCATAACCTATGAACTAACACTATCACTATAATAAAATGTTAACAGAGTTGAACGCATCTAGTATGTATGTTGCAGTCAAAACCGGTCTTTAGTTAGAACGTCAGGTTTTCTCTAGTTAAAACTAGTTCATACTGAATGCCTTTATTACTTCTAAAATTTCCTAGCTATAATGAGAATTTACTGCTCTACATGTTTGAATTTTAGATACAGCTAGTTTTAACTTTTAACATTAGATAAAACTAATTTCAGCTAGAGAAACTTGTTTAGGGGAAATAATTCAATCAAAAGTAATTAAGAGTTTGGGAATAAAAAAACATTTGTATTGTTTAATAATATAATTATTGAGAATATTGGTCACACATCAATGTCATTAATATTAATTAAAGTAATAAAAAAATAATCATACTCTAAAGTAACATTTTTAAGGAACATCACAGAGTCATGTTTACAATATTGATTAAAAAAAAAGTGAAATGAAACTAATCATACAATAAAAATATATTTATTTGTCTGATACGTTTAACGAAAGTAGCTTGAGTCTTAATAAAAGACAAACATAAAATAAAAAAATATTAAAAGTGAACAAGTAAGTCTACATTACTTGTTATTGCAAGCATTTCGAGTAACACAGGTTGCCTTTTTTCTTACCAAAGCACCTTTTTGACATACACGCCTTCTTACACACAGGGAACAAATCCTTGGCCTGTACCTAAGGGTGCTCTCTTGGCAACAGTTCTTAAAGATACATTTTTTCTATGGCACTTATTCTAGTAGCAAACATTTTTATTTGGACACGTCGAATTCGGACCTGAAAACGACCATCTAGTTAGCTTACTTAAAAAGCGATTAAGTATTTAATAGGAGCTTCTACGCACTATGCATATTACAATAAAAATATTATAACTTAAAACATTAATCAATTACTTGCATAGTTATCAACATTAAACAGTGGCACATTTTCAGTGCTTTGAACCAAGGAGCCACTGAAAGTGTTTGGGACGACATTCGTCCCTAATTATTGAAATCAATTCAACAATACATAACTCCAATAAAATTGGTCGAGTATCCCATATTTCGTCCCAACCTTGTGCAAGCCCTGTTCATCTTTTGAAGAACCACTCCAATAATATTGCGGAGATCTGATTTTGCTCTGTCGACATCAGGAATCGGTATAATTATATTATCACTGATTTCTAGGGAAGAGTGTATTGAATCCGAAGCCAATATCAATCTCTTGGCCGGTTTTATTAAGTTTTCATGATCTTTTTGTCTAGCTGCTGTTATTTGGGTTTGTCGATTCGCATTACCTACTGTTACACCCTCTCTGTTTCCTCTTACTAAGCCAGTGAAAATAATAAAAGGTAGAGAGTGAATCCAAGGAACAAGTTACAGGGAAATTATTAGAAATATTTAAAAGCAACAATATGAGAAGTTTATTCACATTAATAACAAGAGCGCAGATAACAGTACATGGTCTCATTATATCTTAATGAGTTATGTTGGAAATTAAACTCGCCGACAACAACATTATGTCGCAGGTATATTTACAGAAAAGATACTTGAAATCTAATCATTATCCTTACGGTTCAGTCTATATGAGACAACAACATTACATATGAAATTAAATACGGTATAAGATTATAAGGGCCTAATGGGCAACTTGAAATGGTTACAAAATGTTTCAATATTCACCGAAAACTAAGATATAATTTACGTTACTTTAACTCGAAAACATTATATACGGAAATTACATAACGCGAGAGTTTGGCTACATACATTAGTAAAACTCCCGTGGGACTATCTGATCCTGACTCAGAATACGGAACCTAAACTATAATTCCATCAACAAATACTACTTCAAAAGTCCCAAAGGGACATTAGAAAAAGATATTTAAATGAGCAATAGGTAATCAAAGTCATCGATAACACAAAACCAAAAATAATAGTTACATTACCTTACGATACTTCAAAAAGCAAACTAAATAAGAGAGGTTACCCCGATGATTAGGAAACATTAATACAATTCTCCAAAATATCAAACATATTAATTTAAACTCGTACAAACTTTGAATTAATTGATAAGAGTGGATATCTACGTGCATGAATATTACAAAAAGACTCTAGCGCCTAGGTGGCGACATACCAAATGTAGAGTATTAAATTAAATAGAACGATCAAAATAAGATAGTAAATTTTTGAAACAGTAGATTAAAGTTTTATATACAAAAATTTTAGAGTCGAAAATAAATTAGAGTCCATAACACGAATCGCCTATTGTTACGATTTTGACACCAAATACAAGTTTATCCTGCAATTGTCCATGTCGATGACAATGGTCCGTAGTCCATCGTAGATGATAAGATAGTCAATTTTTGCATACTTGCGTAGCCATTATATAGGAGTTTCGTTGCATGAAAGGGGAGGTGGGAGACAGAAACACACGCTAGGTGACGTCAGAGATGTCTTCAAACAGTCACGTACACCAATGTTTACATCGCTCCATTGGAATATCAGCCAGTTTCTCCAATCTTCCGATGTTTTATTGGTGGTTCTTCTTCCAAACGTTAGAGGTCAGGTACGTAGTTGTCCCTAGTTGTCCTCGAAGTTACACAGCTCATTACTCGCCAGTAGAAAATGGAGTGCCGGGACTTTTTGTTGACACCTCGTATCTCACTTGACCCACTCGTCGTTTTGGTACGTCAGGTGTAGGCCAGCCTTGCAGCTTACAAGTATAAGCAGATTCATTTGGTAAGTACATTAACAAACTATTAACATTGAATTGGATTTGGTAGTGAAATTTATTGTCCAGTATTGTTTTATCGTGTCTTATTAACCTACATGAAATACAACAGAGAAGATTACTATTGTAGGGATCCTAATTGAGTTGTATTTATTGGAGCGGGTAGTATGATTTACTGCTATACGTGCGTTTACGTCATCATGGGGCGGGGTCCTATTGTAACACTTTACAACGTAATGTTACACTACAGCTTCTGGGTTTTCTTGACTGCCTGCTGCTGTAATTGGAGAATGTCCACTTGAACTAGCTAAAGCTTTTGAGTCTTCTTGTCTGGCTGCAGCTGTAATCTGAGACTGTCCACTGCTACTAGCTACAGCTGTTACCTCTTCTGAGTAATGTAATATTTCCATATCATAAGGTGCCTCATTTTCTTTATCTATCATATTAATTTTATTTAAAGCCTCCTTAATAACATCTAGAGGCAAACTCGAAGTCATAAGCCCTACTCGCGGCTCTGTTCCAAACATGGCTTTATATGGTGATTGCTGAGTACCAGAATGAAGTGCCCGATTATTCATAAATTGTACAAAACGAAGACCTAGTAGTAGAAGACTAGTTGAAGACGTAGTATTGTTGTCTTCATCCACGAAGCCAACATTTTTTTAATGTCTTGATTAGCGCATTCAACAGACTTTTGGCTTTGGCTGTGCCTTGGTTTTCCGTGAACCAGTTTACACTCGAGCCAAAATGAAGCCAGTTCATTTATGACAGAATTAACTAATTCTCTGCCGTTATCTGAGTGTAAAATGCAAGCAGCACCATATGTCAAATATATATGTTAATTGATGTGCCACTTCCACAGATCTCTTGCTTTGCCGTGCACGTAACAAATCAAATGTTGTCAAGTGGTCCTGATATACCATTATAAACTTTAATCCATGATCTTCTTGTGTTTGCATGTCGATCAGATCAATTTGGCAACGGCTGTTCATTTCTGAATGAGGTGTAGGTTTGGAAACAAAACCCCTTTTCTTCATACTCTTTTTATGGCCGACAAATTTCACACATAGACAGGAAAATATTTATCATCTCTATTGTTATGTTCGCATGTTTTCTTGAAGTTTCAGTTTTTTAGTCTGTCTCGACCTCCATGACCAACGGCCACAAAAGTAGTACTTAATATGCTCTTTTATGTCACTAAATTTTGCGTCCCACAAATATTAATAACCTTGAATAGATTTAGTCTTCTGTATTGTTTCTGAATCTTTTTAAATCTAACTGTGCTTCTTCAATTTCATCCACTAATTTATCGTAAGTTTCTTTTGTCATAAAATTGTAGTGGTTTTCTTTTATTTCGTGTTCATCAATCTGTGATATCCTTTTTCAAATTTCTTCTTTCCATCGCGTTTCTTGATTTAGATCTGCCATGACAAATGCGTACGAGTCCATCTATATGTGCTTTGCGGAAAACTACCTGAGCGGTTGTGTGTAGGCGGGCGGCATGTTGACAGACTCACCTCGCCCGAGTAGCTCGACCAATCAGAATCGTTTTAATACCTCACATGTAAGCTAAATGAACCTTGACCTGGGTCGAACCAGTTTTAACTAAGTCATTTTGCAAAACGCATTTTGTCTATATAAAACCAGTTTTAACTAACACTTATTTTTGACCAGCAGTAAATTCTAGTTGTATCAAAGGTAGTAACTATAATTTAGTTTTAACTAGTAAGCATGCGTTCTAACTAAAAAAAAAGTTTTCCCTGTAATATACTGTACTTTATTAAAGGCCTTTCATTTGAAAGTTGTACTGTTTTTAACCTTTACATCAGTCGGCGTATGTTGGGTCTATACAAAATTTCATATTACTTTATTTTATATTTATATATTAATCCTTTTTAGAAAGGAGTTAAAGGACTTATGACTCCTGTTATCTATCCTTTGTTCTATTTGCCTTAATTTAAACTATATTTCTTTTATAAGAAATACCATCAGTGAATTTGGTTCAGTTAGGATAATTAAAACCAGTTGTATAGAATATCTAGTACAATATTTTAATATTAAATTGATGTGACATTCCTCCTAACTTTATTATTACAGGAAGAGCTGAAGAATGAAGATAAAGCAATTAGATGAGATGGAGATATTCATAAAATAATTTACTCATATAGGCTTTTATTACTTTTTTATAAGATGGGGATGCTAAGAATTGTATATAAAGTATTTTGCAGTTTTTATGTCAAAACATTTTTAGTCGAAATAAATAAAATATTGCCCCCATACAAATGTAGAATTTAATTTTCCACACCGCGTGATATAGCCTAAACAGTTGTTGAAAATCTGGCAAGGGTGTTCTGGTATGTAATGTCAACTTTTTCTCTTTATTTAAAAAGTTTGTCATCCAATTCCACTGCGCTAATGACAACTGTAAATATAAACATGTGAAGAATATTAAACTGTATGTTTCTTCTGAAACACACTTTGATTTATTTTTGGCAAAAAAAAAAAGTTTTGGTATAAAAACTGGAAAAACACTGATTTTCTCGATTTCTCTACATCCCCACGTTAATAATAAAAAAACACTATTAATGTGACCACGACAGGGGCGTATTTATTTGTTTGTTTGCTACAACATAAACAAAAAAACTCTTTGCTCAAATTCCAACCAAATTATCAACTCGCATAGTATTTATTTACTAACATCACTAATATAATTATGATGATTCTTTTCTCATTCACAACGTTAAATGGAACATACTGGAAAGAACCAGGTATCTAAATTGGTTTAATTCGATTTCCACCCAATACCAAGCTTCTATAACACTTATTGAATCATTCATAGTGTTGTTTGGTTCCTTAACACCGCGTCTTACTACCCGTTGGGGTTATACTCGTATGTACCATCCATGCTAGTTGGCTTATGGATGAGGAATGTTATATTTAGAGGAAGTGTAGCTACATTTGCGTGGAGGGAGAGTGGAAAAAATCACCTTTCATACACCCGTCCGAGATTAAATCCTCAAAGCTCCCCGTCATCAACCAGCCAATCTACTGCGATAGTGACGACTTTGACTATGCTGCCACCATGGTGAGTGTCCCCATATAAACTCGCCTAAGTAGCGGTGTATAGAACTCAAAATAAATAATTGCATTTATTTAATCCAATTTAAACCAAAGCTGGTATACCTTGGCTGATCAGAATTACACGATACTTTTGTTTCATCGGATTATGATAATTTGTAAAAAAGGTTTTCAGGATTTTGATATTCAAACGATACAGCCAAGCATTACACTATTAAATATTGCTAATATCTTGAATAAAAACAATAAAAAAATAAAAAAACAAATGCCTATTAGGATGTAAAATATTTAAAAACAAATAATTTCAATAACTTTTGAATCCTACCTTAATCAACGTACAGAGAGTAGCACTTTCGTGAGGACCTTCTGCATACTGATATCTGTTGTCCATATATTTTATTTTTCACACATATTTTCTGTCGTGTTGGAGATTCACTGCTGTTTGTTGCACGAAGCGATTTACCCATTTATTCTCCTTGAAAATTGTTGTTAGCTAATATATATATTGTATGAATCGTATCCAATAGATTACTAAGATTAAAATATATAAATAGGTAATTAAATGTTTAAGAAAATGTAATGGTTCGTGAATACTTATCGTGAATGGGCTTTTAAATTAATTTTTTCCTATTGATACATTTTTAATAAATGTAATATATTCTAAAACTATTAATGTCGTTAATAATTAGATTGTGAGTTTGGTTGAGTTCTTATGCGTTGATATCTCGTGTTATTCAAAAGAGCGGTTCTTGCAACAGATTATTCTAATGGTACAAGGTAAATAAGTAACAATTCTCTTGAATTTTTCAAATTTGTTTGGTTAGCTTAAAGTTCTTAAGGTTTCTTACGTTAAGTTTAATATGTTTTCCTTATAAACAGAAAATAACAAAATTACAGTAATAGTAATAATGGCGTAGAGCTGTGTTGAGTTTATTGTAAAATTTAGTAATGCAATAAAGACTCCATGTTGAGGTTTAGGTTCATAAAATGTTAGATTTCCCCGCGGTAACATAATTGGTAGATGCGGAGTCTTCATTTCAATAAGCTTTTTGTTTCATCACGGCTTACAAAGTTCCTATAACAGACAATTAAATTAACATCAACCACGCTATGATTATTTAATCTGAATTCATTTGTCTTGGAATCTTTAGAAGGAAATATTTATACTTTCTCTGTTTAAAATAAATACATAATGCCTTTTGTTTCTTTATTATCGTGTTAATTTTTTTTACTTAATGCAATCAACTTTGTTTAAAATATTATATTCAAAAATTTTATGAAATACTTTATCTTTACATACCTAAATATGTATTTTTACGTGAAATAAACATAAACACATATTGTTTGGAACGCTCTGAGATACAGTTTAATAAGTTTAGTTTTAGGATTATTATTTCATCCTCCTAAGAATAATATAACCGGTTTTTAAAATTTTAGGAGATTAAGAGTTATCGAATATATAAATGATTACAAGCTTGAATAATATGCTTGTAACTTTATTGATTTTATCGCTAACAATATACTGAGCAAGCCAGTTTTAAGTTATTTCATCAAAGGAACTTATTTTACATTTCTTAAGTTTGTTAATTTAACTGTTTTGATGAATTCATGAACTTTATATGTTTGGTTACAACCTTATAGTCTCATTAAATAATTAATCTATTATATAATATTATGGCATAGCTCCTAATACAGTTTTTATACGCATTGCATCTTAATAACCATTTTATACGCTTATGATCTAGTTACTCTAATAGTTTTAGGGATAAGGAAGTTAATATATAGTTGGAGTGTATCCGAATTTGTGTGGAGGGAGCATTGACAATCTTTTGTAAAAAAAAAAAACTCAGTATACTCGACCGAGATTCGAACCTCAATCCCCGCTTTACCAGCAGTCTAGTCTCCTGTGAGATTAGCTCTTTAGACTATGTGGCCACCGAAGTGGGTCCTTTTACAGTAATCTATAGCATTTTTAGATGGTATTAAATATTTTTTTAACTCCCTTAAGCCTTCTTTGTTTTAAATGCTAATTGCTTCTTGACCTAGTATAAACTTGGCTTGCCGCAAATTACAGTAATGGAGTAAAAGTGAGTAAGGTAGAATTTAGAGTAAAGTACCTGCATTTATGTTGATAAAGTGTTGATAACAATTCGCGAGGAATAAAAAAAAAATCTATGTATATCAGGCCGGGATTCTTAACTCGACTCTTCATCACCGGGAAATTATACCAGACGAGACTTGCTCCTAAGCCCGCATGTACACCTATGTATATTAAATTAGCCTTAAAATATTACTACTATAGAATCTAACTCTTGCTGTTATAAGAAGGATGAAAAATAAACAAAGTAATTAAAATGGTAAAGGTTCAACGAGAAGATTCTTATTAATGCTCTTATTTGAATACTTTTCAAACACTAATAACTCCCAGAAATTGCTGCGATGACGGTCATATCTTAGTTAATATTTAATTCTAAGATGCTTTATTTAAAATATGTCATATTTATTTATGGTATTTAACGTGTACTTTCTGAACCAAGTGATTATATTATCTCGCGATTTAAAAAAATACAGTTTATTACAAAATAAACAGTCACAATATTCCAACAAGGCCCTTTTTACCTTAACAGTTATAGATTTTAGTTTTATAAATAATATTAAAAATGTATACAAATATGACACTAGCTCATTTTAAACGACTTTTTAATCATATTTGTGGAGCTATGAGACCAGGCTTGATGAAAAATGGCTTTATATTTATTTAGCCTCCCTCTAACGAATAGAATAATTTTTTTTATAGGTTTACAACAAATTTTTTAAAGATATTTGAGAACTAGCAGAGAGATTCCCTCTTTACCTTTAGATAGAAGTTTCGGGGTTTTGTTCCCCTTATTTCTTATTGACAGGAATATAAGGGTGTTTGTAGGCGAAGGGCGAAAGGAAGCATTATAGAGAAGTAGTTTCAAAAAAGTTACCGACCATTAGGTTTTAAGCAGTGTCTTGATAGCGATTTAATGTTTCTTGTTAACCGAGGTAGCCACCTTATGTTTATTCATATTTTAACGAAAATCAACATTGGTGGGAACTAGAGATGGGCGATATATCACTGACTGTGATTTTTTCACCGATGCCATTTGATCACTGATACTCCCAGTTACTCGATCCCAAAAGTATCGGTGATTGAGATATCTGTGATACTCGAAATACTCGAAATACTCACAATACTCGAAATACTCGAAATACTCACAATACTCGAAATACTCTAAATACTCACAATACTCGAAATACTCTAAATACTCACAATACTCGAAATACTCACAATACTCACAATACTCCAAATACTCGCAATACTCGGGCTACGGAGCTAGTATTGCTTCTTTTTCTAGACACTCGAATAAATACTCGCTTCGCGGCCTTTGTTATTATTTTATTTTTTATTTTCTACCAACTAATTGAGAATCGACCTTATTGACTGGCATGTTTTACGTGTTATTTCTATTTAAAACACTTGATCTCTTAGAGCTCATTTATCAAAATCAGTATAAGATTGCTACGTAAAAATGACTTTAATAGTTTAAATGTTTCCTTCACATGCATTTTCAATACAAAACATTTGTTGTTAAGAGCAAAATACAAAAGCAAGCTTAGCTTACTAAGCAAATCACATTTCGGATTCTTTTTAAAAGTAGGCTACGAAAAAAAATCATTTCTTTTTTTCGGTGATCCTATCCCCAAAATCGTAAATAATGAATTAAAATAAGTAACAAAATAGAAAAAATAGAAATAAACCTTAATATATTATTTACAATGCGTTGATGATCCTCATCATCCTATAGTCTAATCTAAAGTGTGTTTATATAATAATTGATTAAATATTTTCTAGCATCTTATAGGTTTATTTGCTTCTATTAGATGTATAGCTCATCTACTATTATATGTACGGTATTTAAAATAAAATAACACTACAATAATATAATATATGACCTGCTTTCCAAACGTTTTCTAAACAAATCACCATTATGTTATGTTCATTTTTAATCTCACATAAATTTTAATTGTAGTGAAATAGATCACTAAATATTATTATTATTAGCACCGCGTCTTACTACCCGTTCGGGCTATACGCACTTACGCTAATGTGTAATGGTAGGGTGATTGTGAGATGATATGAAGGACCTACAGTTTAACGTGGAATCCGAACCACGGTGGAGGCCTGGCATTCCCCACATTCACAAGATGTCTTGTCAGAGGTGAATGAAGGGTTTGGTAATCAGATAAATCTTTGCCAGGAATCACTAAATAAATTACACAATTACAAGAGTTTCTCATAATACGTAAAATAAGTTAATATTGGTATTCAAGTTTAACATAATGTTTGTTGGACCACTAATTTTGCCCAAATTACATAACATTTCACTATAAAATACTAAATAACATATTTTATTTCTCTATTTTTCAATTGTATTAAACTTCTTAAAACGCATACTTTTGTATTGACTGTACATTAGTCAGGCAACACGAAACCCGGAGATTAGGTAGCTGTATGTCAATAATGTCAATGTCAGTGCCGAGTGCCGACAGAAAGAGCTTATTTTAAGTCTTTAAGTATCGAATTCCATTGCAAGCCACCAAACTTCCAAGTAATTAGTTCTCCTTTCAAGTTCCAACAGACAACCGAATGTCATGGGATTATTCGAGTAAATAGTAAATACCCAGTACTCAGAAATACTCCATACTCCTACTCGATACTCGATTGTACGCGCCTACTCGGACAGCAGCTAAATACTAACAGTGGAAAATCACTGGTATAAATCACCGATATTTTAAAATCACAGTCACTGTATTCACTGATATCGTAAAATAACTGTTTTTCCCATCTCTAGTGGGAACACGAAAGACTCGTGTATCTGGTCTTGTCTGAACTGCTGGTGATGGGCAGGCTGTTGTATTGAAGGTTTTTTCATCCCACGCTTTCTGAACGCAAATATGGGAACACTTTCTCTCAATTCCATCTTCCTGATTCCTACCTTTTTTGGTAATTGAGTAGGCCTATATTATTCTTAATCTAAAATATAATATAACAGTGTGCTTAAAAGTGGGTATAGTTTGTAACGGCTAACGGCCAAACTTAAAAACTGTAAACTGTATTACTTTCTTAAGGAATGATTTGATCTACATATATTGGAACTTAAGTTATTAATGAAAAAGGTCAATTCTCTTTAATTTTTAAAGCTATATCACTAGATTTTATATAAATTATCTTACATTTATCTTGAAATTGTTATATTAGATCTATTAGAATATTAATTAATTCTCTAGAAATTAAAAATAACATTTTCTGAACCAGCTTGAACCAAAAAATACAGGATTTTTTCAAATTTGATACACTCTATACTCCTAAAAACATAATTATTTTTCTTTGATTTTTTAGGTAGTTTCAAATTATTATTAAGATAAATTAGCCTAATCAAAGTTTACAATAACTTAACTATTATTATTATACAATTTAACAAGTGTTTGTTAAAATTAACCTGTGTGAATATTATTGTATATATAAGAAGATAATGATCGTGTGTATCGTAATAAATTTGATTTGTTGCACAGTTATAGAGACCATCATATTTTTAATATTCATATAATACAACAGTATAATTTGGAAGCCCACAATGAGTGTTCATCCCTACTCCCATTGCAGATATTTATTTAAATACAAATTGTCTACTATATAGAATCTCTATAAGACTATATAAAACAAAATCTTATGATTAAATACATAAAATATTTAAAATACAGATCTAAAAATTTCAATTTGTTAGAAGACTAACAAAAGTAAAACCAGTCCTACCTTTTAAAAGCTATATATTGACTGAAAATTTGGAGAACCTTCAGAAAACTACCAATACATTATTAAGAGTCAGAGTTTAAAATTATTCACTTTAATATTTATGATATTCTATATGTATTGGTAGTATATATCTTAAGTGAAAGCTTCAGGTTACATTACTTGACGTTTGAATACGTGAAATTAAATCCACATTCTAATTTTTTTTTATAGAAAGGGTCTTAAGAAAATACAAACACGCATTTTTTGTGGACAAAGTTATTAACATTTTACTATTTTTTAAATGTTATTTTATAGGTTCGTTGAGGGCAGAGTGAGATTAAAATGGGATATTAAAAAAATACATTGTTTGCATGAAAGTGTCCTATGTTCTGTAAAAGGTGAAGTGATGCTATACCGAATTCCAAACGGTTGACAAGATCCAACATTTTAATATTTTCAAGCCAATTGCGGAAGACTCATTTCACAACTGTTGCTGCATTCATATAATATTAGGTTGAGAAAGTAGAAATATTAAATAAGCTTACATACACACATCAAATCACGTCGTTCCCTTACAGGGTTCATATAGCTCAAAAAACAACTCCGTGAATAACCCATCCTCATTAGCTTGATCAACACTTTCCCATCCTTCACTTCAAGAACATCCATATATTATAGTGAAAACCTGTTTTTAGTTAGTACGCGTTCTTACTGGTTAAAACTAGATTATTCTGAATAGCTTTGCTACAACTAGAATTTACTGCTGGTAAAAAATCAATGTCAGTTAAAACTGGTTTTATATAGACAAAATGTTTTTTGCGCAAAATGACTCAGTTAAAACTGGTTCGACCCAGGTCAAGGTTCATTTAGCTTACATGTGAAGTATTAAAACGATTCTGATTGGTCGAGCGACTCGGGCGAGGTGAGTCGGTCGACACGCCGCCGCCCGCCTACACACAACCGCTCAGGTAGTTTTCCGCAAAGCACATATAGATGGACTCGTACGCATTTGTCATGGCGGATCTAAATCAAGAAACACAATGGAAAAAAGAAATTTGAAAAAGGATATCACAGATTGATGAACACGAATTAAAGAAAACCACTACAATGTTATGACAAAAGAAACTTACGATAAATTAGTGGACGAAATTGAAGAAACACAATTAGATGAAAGGAGATACAGAAACAGTACCAAAGATTCAGTCGATACAAGGTTATTAATATTTGTGGGACGCGAAAGTTAGTGACATAAAAAGAGCCTATGAAGTACTACTTAAGTGGCCGTTGGTAATGGAGGTCGAGACAGATTAAAAACTAAAATTTCAAAATAATATGCGAACATAACGATAGAAATGATAAATATTTTTCTATCTTTGTGTGAAACTTGACAGCGTAAAAGAGTATGGAGAAAAGGGGGCTTGTTTCGAAACTTGTACTTCATTCAGAAATGAACAGTCGTTTCCAAGTTGATCTGATCGACATGAAAACGCAAGAAGATCGTGGACTAGAGTTTATAATGGAGTATCAGGACCACTTGACAACATTTGATTTGTTACATGCACTGCAAAGCAAGAGATCTGTGGAAGTGGCACATCAATTAACAGATATATTTGACATTTAGTGCTGCTTGCACTTTACACTCTGATAACGACAGAGAATTAGTTAATTATTTCATAAATGAACTGGCTTCATTTTGGCTCGAATGTAAACTGGTTCACGGAAAATCAAGGCACAGCCAAAGCCAAAAGTCTTTTAAGTGTGCTAAAAAGACATTAAATTTATTTTTTTTGGCTTCGTCGATACAAGACAACAATACTACGAATTGGTCAGAGGGTCTTCGTTTTGTACAATTTATGAAAAATTGGGCACTTCATTCTGGTATTAAGCAATCACCATATAAAGCCATGTTTGGTACAGAGCCGCGAGTAGGGCTTATGACTTCGAGTTTGCCTCTAGATGTTATTAAGGATATACGAGGGGAAGATGATCTTAAAGAGGCTTTAAATAAAATTAATGGGATAGATGAAGAAAATGAGGCACTTTTTGATGTGGAAATATTACATGACTCAGAGGAGGCAACGGCTGTAGCTAGTAGCAGTGGACAGTCTCAGATTACAGCTGCAGCCAGACAAGAAGACCCGAAAGCTCTAGCTAGTACGAGTCCAGAGCCTCAAATAATTCCAGCTAGTGACGTAGATCCAGAAACTATATCAAATGCGGATCAACAATCCCAAATAACAGCGGCTAGGCAAAAAGCTCATGCAAACTTGACAAAACAGGCCAAGAGATTGAAATTGGCTTTGGATTGAATACATGCTATTCTAGAAATCAGTGATAATATAATTATACCGATTACTGGTGTCGACAGAGCAAAAGCAGATCAACACAATATTATTGGAGTGGTTCTTCAAAAGATGAACAGGGTTTGCACAAGACAGTGTCGAAATATGGGATACTCGATAAATTGTATTGGAGTTATGTATTGTTGAATTGATTTCAATAATTAGGGATGAATGTCGTCGCAAACACGTTCAGTGGCTACTCGGTTCAAAGCACTGAAAATGTGCCTGTATTTAATGTTGCTAACTATGCAGGTAATTTATTAATGTTTTAAGTTTTAATATTTTTATTTTAATATGCATAGTCAGTAGAAGCTCCTATTAAATACTTAATTGCTTTTTAAGTAAACTAACTAAATGTGCTTTTTCAGGTCCGAATTCAACGTATAAAAAAAATCTATCTACTAGAAGAAGTGCCATAGACAAATTTATCTTCAACAACTACTGCTAAGACAGCACCCTTAGGAACAGGCCAAGGATTTGTTCGCTGTGTGTGTAAGAAGGCGTGTATGTCAAAAAGTTGCTTTGGTAAGAAAAAAGGCAACCTGTGTAACTCGAAATGCCACGATAGTTTGCCTTGCAATAAAGAGTAATGTAAACTTACTTGTTCCCTTTTTTATTTTTTATTTTATGTTTGTCTTTTATTAAGACTCAGGATACTTTCGTTAAACGTATCAGACGTATTAATATATTTTTAATGTATGATTATTTTCATTTCAACTTTTTAAAATAATATTGTAAACATGGCTCTGTGATGTTCCTTAAAATTCTTCCTTTAGTGTATGATTTTTTTATGTATTACTTTAATTAATATTAATGACATCGATGTGTGACCAATATTATCAATAAGTATTGTATCAAACAATACAAATATTTTTAATCCCAAACACTTTATTGCTTTTGATTGAATTATTTCCCCTAAACAAGTTTCTCTAGCTAAACGTAGGTTTATCTAATGCTCAAAGTTAAATCTAGTTCTATCTAAAATTCAAACATGTAGAGCAGTAAATTCTAATTATAGCTAGTAAATTCTAGTTTTAGTAAAGGCATTCAGCATAAACTAGTTTTAACTAGAGGAAACGCGTTCTAGCTTAAAACCGGTTTTGACTGCAACACATACATCGAGTAATACATGCTCTTTTATTCTTAGAAATTTTAATGTTTCTTTTTTCACAGTTGATCTTCGTGGTCTTGGGGTAAAGAGTTCGCCTCAGAATTCCTTGTTCGTGGGTTCAAACCCAGATGAGGTTGTCAGATTTATATTGTGCGATAAGTATCCGTAGCAAAACATCCTTTGGCGGGACGGTGCCATGTCAATAAGGGTGGCATGTAAAAGATTATTATTAGCACCGCGTCTTACTACCCGTTCGGGTTATACGCACTTACGCTAATGTGTAATGTTAGGGTGATTGTGATATGAAATGGAGGACCTACAGTTTAACGTGGAATCCGAACCGCGGTGGAGGCCTGGCATTCCCCACATTCACAAGATGTCTTGTCAGAGGTGAACGAAGGGTTTGGTAGTCAGATAGATCTGTGCCGGAACCGAGGATTGAACCCCGGTCCCCCAACACAGAAGTCCGACACCTTACCCCTAGAACACCAGTTCACCCGGCATGTAAAAGAACCCTGAAAGATATGTGTAAAAAATTTCCCAGCAAGATTTATAGACCTTTTCATTCTCGCTAATAGAAATTCTCTTTCACCCATTCGTCTACAACATTTACCAGATCTAAAATGGCCTACCACTTCCTTTTGATATGAAAGTCTGGAGTTCCCTATTTTAATGTCCGTCAAACGCCCCTCTCTTCCCCCCTCCCCATCTTCACAGTGAATGTTCACGACGTTATCCACGTATTTATTCCTCTCCTTGTCATATATCATCCTTTGACATGCAATCCAACTTCAATACATGAAATATCAGCTCCTTGTTAACATAAAGCTCGAGTTGGTTACCCCGTTCCCCCTCACCATCTAGGAAACAACATCTGAACTGGTGATCTTCTTCGCTGAAGAACATCCCACCTCCTTCCAAGACAATATTGTTGAATTGAGAGAAACGTACCTCACTTCCTGTCTATCGTATTTCCTAACTTCCTTCGTATTACTTTAAACCTAAAATGTTTGTTTTCGACATCGATCTTATATAATTCTGTAAAAACTTCAGCTATTTAATAACAAAGAATGATGATAAAAACTAGAAAAAAACTGGAGATAAAATGCTCGAAGCTACAATTCATCGAATCCATTGAATTCTTTGGTATTCAAAATTGTAGAGATTCATAAAAATCTTAATAAATATATCGAATACAATAAAATACCGTTTACTTCAAATAACTATTTCAAGTAATTTGTAAAAGGAATTATAAGTAATTGTGTAGCTGGGAGTATAGCAAACTCACAACAACAAAAAAAAGGAATAAAATGTAATTGGCATGGCAAAATAAAATTCAGTGGCACCAAACCTAAAACAAACTTTTTAAATGTATTCTTAAATATTTTAACTTTACTAAATACCGTATACATGTTTAAATATTCGAGATTCAAAACAAAATTTATGATTTGGATTTAAGAACTGTAGAATTCAACCAATCTCTAGAAAAAGCACATTTATTGCCTGAAAAACTAATTAAGAATAAATTTATTCTAAACGAGCTCAAAATAACTAAATATATAATTTATCATGTCAATAACGCTACACCACAACTGGCTCAGATTAATATATTTCACTTGTCATAAAATGTTATTTTAGAAGTTACAAAATTATAATCAAATATTTGGTTAGCTAATTTCGGTGTCCAGATTCAAAATACAACTTTCCAACGATGATTAATTTTAATAATAACTTATTACCCACCTCGGTGGTCCCATGGTCTGACGACCCACTCTCGCGGTAGACCAGACTGCCGATGATGGGGAGATAGAGGCTCGAATCTATGTCGGGTTTATTGAGGGTGCTTTTTCCAAAGGGGTTTCCACGCAAATGCGGGTGCACTTCTTCTAAATTTAACCTAAAATCATTAACGTATGAAAGGCTTATTTTAATTGATTGTTCAGTTCAATTAGGCTAATATAAGACAGATAAGTTTATAGATACACCATATATAGGCATATATGTGCATTTACAAAATGTTTATGTTTTATAAGCTCTTAATGTTATTTTATTATTGTCTTAGATAATAAAATAAATGTATAGAAAATTTTATTTTAATTTATTATTACTTGTGTTTTATAGTTTAACAAAATCAAATACATACTTTTGTAGTCATGTGGTATAACGCATTAATCTCACAGGGACATAATAACTTTTGGTGAGGTGGTCTTGTTTGAATACTGACAGAGTGCATTAGAGGTGGATTTTTGATTGTAGATTTCGATGGGGTTTTCTAATCCTCCTCGTATACTAATGCGGGTGTATTTACTCTTAACAACATCCTCATTCTAATATATCAAATTATTTCATTAATAAAACTGGCTATAAACTCACTTAAAGCTTTTAAAAATGTAAGCATTTAATTCAACTAAATATCTCGTTAACCCAATTTTTGAATAATAGTTTTTTCTGATAGATAATTGACACATACATCAAACAGGTTTTATAGTGACAGTAGTAATTAGCTTTATCTGCCCATACATGAATAGATCAAGTACGCTTTATGATAATTTAAATCTACCAGATGTATGGCAACTCTCTCAAGCAAGGTAGGTTTTATTTTGAGGGTGAATGTTCACTATTCGTTAAAATTCCAGTTTTGAAAGTACAGTACTAGCTTTTATTTGAATCCTAGTCTCAGACCCACTAACTAATTCAATTTCAAAATCTGTTGCATAAAATGTTTTCAAAATTAGTGTTACAATAGTTAGTTTTAAAAGGTGCTCAATAATAAAGTAATTATAAAATAATTTCGTATAAAAAAGATGAAGCAACAAGAACAGTGTTCAAGGTAATTATTGGCAGTGATGGCGGTATTGGGAGTAAAGGGGGACGAGGGAATAAGGGAATCAGTCAAGGAGCATTCCATAAAAATTGTAGAGCAATCCAAATTTCAAAAATTTATACAGGACCACTCCAAATAGCTTATATATGCATTTAATTTTAAAATATTTTCACGTAAGGACCATTTTAAATAATTTCTGAAAGCATTAAAAATTCAGATATTTTTTGGTGGAAAACCATTTCAAATATCCTTTAGAGGCATTTAATTCTCAAAAATTTCTAGAAAAACTTCCAAGAAGATCTCGTTTTCAAAATATTTCCGGGCCAATATCACCTCAAATATCCGCTAGACTTAGAGAAATTTCATTTTTGATAAGAACTCGGCAGAGGAGCAGAAAAATTTATTCCAGAAGCAACTAGAATTTTAAAAATTTCTAAGGTAAAACCTCTTTAAAACACGGGTGACTATCATTCCAAATAGTATCTGATTAAATACAATTTAAAAAAATTGCTTAGGAAAATAATTTCAAATAGCTTAAAGAGGCATCTAATTGTAGGAAAAAATCATGGTGAGGATCACTTTAAATAAATGTTTTTACACTCTCCCTCAACGTATATGCAGGTACACTTTCTATGAATATAATATCCTTAAAATCATTATTATAATTAGTACATAAATGTATAATCCGAATTGAGAGTATATCGTAGTGCTAAAAAATACTACAAATAGCTTAGAGATGAATCCTAATTTCAATATTTTCCATAGGGTTGACTACTTTAGATGATAACTTCTTTAGTAATAGATTTTTTTTCAATTCGAGGTGAGCACCAATCAAAATATCTTATAGAGGCATCCAATTTTCAAAAAATTACTAAGAAATTCAATATCAAAATAGCTTCTACAAGCATCCAAATTTCAAAATATTTACGGGGAAGACTTCTATAAATAGCTTATAGAAAAAATATATGTAATTTTAAAAAACTGGAAGGAGACCACCACAAATAGCTTCAAGGAGCATCCAATTTTTAAAGTATTTATCAGAGAGGGTAAATAAGTTGGAATGAGAGGGGAAGATAGTAGACAAGTTCTTAGAAAAACTTTTCTTTTTGTTTGCCCCTTTCCCCTAGTGAATTAGGGTTCCACCGACACTGTTGACTGACAAACATAATGGGAAAAGATCATTGTGAAAATATTAAAATGAACAAGAAGAGATAGGGTGTGATAAGGTGGACTGGATATAACTAATCCACATATTATGAAAAGTCTCTAAAATTATATCTGGAGCCTCATCTTACTCTAGGCGAAACGAGCCTTGGTGACATTTTACTCCAAATTATTGCAATCACTGGTTTATTTTATATATATATATAACAGTTGGGTGGACCTCCATTTTCCCGTTAAATTTGTTAAATTTATAGTAGGTATGTGACATTGAATCATTTGAATCTCTCATATCGTCTAGGATATTCAAAATTATAGATTAAAAAAAAACTGAACTCTTATTTTCAAATTTGGAATATGAATATTTTAAGATTTTATTTTATGACATTAGTAATGGCTTAGCCAGAAATAATAAAAGAACAAACCTAAAAATCAAATCATTAAACTATCGCTCTTTTAAGTGTTTTTTAGAACCACGTCTTACTAATCTTTCAGGTTATACGATTTTATGAGTTTTCATTTACATAATAATTTTGGTCTATTTTCTATATCAAATAAATAATAAACTTTAACAAAATCAAAGTTGAAGGAATTTTTCACTGTCCTCATAACAAGTGAGCAGATATTGATGTTTCACGTCTACCTTTAACAAACGGCATTAATGGTATTCCATTCATATCAAAACAACGAATATTGTTGACATATTTTAAGTTATACCTACCTATAGTACTTCTTCCCTCACAAATAACTCATCATTGCGGTAATTCAGTTAATTGTCATCATCTAACCGGTCTGCATCCATAACTAAGTAACTGCTGTCATTTATCCTGCACCTGCCGCATATGGAATAACAATAGAGGCCAGTGGATCTCCATTGTCATCATCTTTGGCAACATTTTCTTGCAGTTTAAACTAATGAGACGCAGTAGGTCTGTAACGGTGTTACAAGGACCAGTTACACTTTGTAAAGTAATACTCACCTACCGTCAGCCCACTTAAACCACCACATCCACGCACCGTTGACGTCTACGAGTTCCCTGGTCGGTTATCCAACATCATACTGAGGTGAGCCGTGAGGCCACAAATCACCAAGATCAAGGTAAGAGGAAGAAGGGGTTGGCCTTCCTTGCCCCCCCCTCCACCTGGATTGTTATACAAACTTCTACCTTAGCACCGAACCTTCCACTCGATTCCAGTTCCATGTCCTACTTTCCTCCACTCTTACCCCTTTCTATCTTACTCCTTCCCATCCTTTGATATACTCTCTGGGTCCACGTAACATAGTTCTAGCACTAAATATTGCAATGTTTTGTCGGTATTGCACTCATTATTTTGCCGTCTTCATCGAGGTAAGCGACTTTGCTCCTTTTGGACTTAATTATATTAATTGTTTCAAAATTATCTGTTTAGACGACATTTATAACGCTTCAAAATATTGAATCAACATAGAATGCTTCCTTCAAATTTAATAAACTTGGCTAGTATGAAGCCATTTTTAAGTTTTAGCTATACCTTTTCTAGATATTACGTCTCTCGAACTTAAAATAATTTTCTGTTTAACTGCTTGACGGCTGTTTTTCTTAAACACGTTTTTACGAGGGATCTGGCCGTGTTCATTGCTAGAAACTGGAGTTATTTACTATGACCAATAGTAAAATTATTTATTTTGTATTCCAGTCGCTAAACTAATATCTTGCAATTTGTTAAAGACCAGCTTAATGACCAAACTATTTGGAATAATGTTAGAGATAATCCTCGTTAAATGAGAGGTAATTATAAAACATTAGCGTAATATTTTTATTCCTTAAATCATTTACTTGGCATTTAGGTCGCCAAACTAACAGTGTAACATTTGTTAAAAAGCCACGTTTTAGCCAGATCAATTTTATTAATGTTAGCGATAGTACCCATTACAGGAAAGGCTATTATAATGTGGTTAGTTGAATTTACCTGAAATTATATTAGAGCCTTTGCTTTTAGGGCTTTTTTTGGCTTCGCCATTACTCGGCGTTGCTATCTCCGTTTACGCTTGTTGCTATTTAATTATCATTGTTCTTTAACTAGATCCATAGCATCTTGCCGATTAGACATTGTATAGTCCATACCTTTCAATCCCTTTGTATTTATATTGTTATGTTTCTTATGTTTGAATAAAATATTCTCTTGTTATCTTTTACTTATTATTTCTCTTTGAGAAAAAAAAAGGAGGGGGTGACGGGTCATTGGATGCAGAAGGAAATGCACAAGTTTAGAAAACAAGGACATCATTTTTCTTCTGCCATTTCTATTCGGTAATCTGTAGATAATTTCCCAACCAATCCTTTACACGTAAGTCGTATTCGGAAACGGTATTGACGTGCAGCATCACTTGTTGGTGGCAGTTTATATACATCGAATGAATCCCTCTGGCTTTTTTGTACATGGAGTATCTTAACTCATTCAAACCTTTGCAAGTCTCAGAATTGTACAATGAGAGTAGGTATCCTTTTTAACCACTGATGCACTATCATCTGGAACTATAATAGTTCCATAGAAACGTTTAAATTTATTACACAAGTCTGTATTTTAATTTAGAACTTTGTTAGCAAGTTTTTAACCCTCTTGAAATATTGCTTATATTGTGTTTGTCTCAGACGCAGTATGTAAAGATACAAATCAATCTTTCAAGCTTTTTAATTTTTTTTCAGTCGTTGAGTGGGAAAAACTTTAAATACTGTTTTAATATTTCCAGACTTTATCAATACGAATAAAAATATAATGGTATATTTAGATATGTACATATATCTGTCCAGATAACTGTTAATATGTAACATACAAAGGGTGATTGGTGTCAGCAACATCTATTAGTATATTCAATATATCCGTATCTTCGGAAACAATTGATACCGATTCATCTTGCGGGAATTAGCTAAGTCTGTAAGTACGACCAAATTGTCAGCAAATCCTATTGCCTGACGTACATCAAGGTGAGCGTTCCATAGTTGAGTAAAAATAATTTATATGAGCTTAATTTTATTTTTGTCATTTTCTTAAAACACCTCTTGTATAGTCGAAGACGGCGAATTTGCTATTACGTTAAATCTAACAGATGGTTTCTTTAAGCTTCGACGTCTGTGATCTTCAGACTTTGGCATCATACCGGTCAAAAACGACTATCGCTTTCTTGTAACGAGAGGTAGCATGCTTAAAATATTTATTACACATCCCGCCTTGTTTGATTCCCTTTTCTATTCACACAAAATTATGAATCTATCATCAATGATGAAGTTTGTGTCTGCATGTGCACTATTTCCTCAAGGTACTTTAGATTCTAAAATAGTTCTCATGATGGACTTCTTGGTCTTTCTCATAGAAACATTGTCAAAAATAGGAGAAAACCAAGGTGTGAGTTTGTATTGTACGAGGTTAACCAAATTTTATCGGCACTTCACGAGAATAATCCTACAGAATGACTGTTGGGTAATCAAATTCGTTTATAATGGTAACAATTTAATTCTTAGAGGGCAGTGTATGCATATTGTCTTTTATATGCAGTTTAAGATTGGCAAGTTCCTTTCCCGACATTGTATTAATGTGTCTCTTCCCAATTTATTCTGACTTGTCACAATTAATAGAAACATTTGTTACCAAACCGAGCAGAAGAGAAACGAGCTCATTCTCTAAGTGCGGGGCAAAAGGAGGATGATTCTCAAGCCAATCCAAGAACTTGTTGTGGTCCTTGATATTCCACGCCTAGTGACTGACTAACAGATCTACGTGTTTCTCCGATAATGGTGTTTGAACGTCACATAAATTTTAAACGTCTCCACATAGCTCCATACACTGGGAAATAGCACATATCAAGCTTGAAAGGGTATTTTCTATTCCGCTCTTAAGAAGGCTAGTAATATATCGTCACCGGTTTGAAATATTGGTCCCATAGCTTTACGGTGTGACAAACACTTTCTGTCAATTAACAATGAAGTTTGATGTTTCACAAGCTCTTGCATCAACGAGTTCGATTCTGCATTTATTTGAGAGGTTCACCTTTTATAAAATGTTGATGTGAATGTATGATTTCTTGTTTGAGACCCCAGACTAAGACATCATAACGAAAACATGGACATCAA
Source organism: Timema shepardi (assembly GCA_902151425.1). Lineage (NCBI taxonomy): Eukaryota > Metazoa > Arthropoda > Insecta > Phasmatodea > Timematidae > Timema > Timema shepardi. Next base: position 104,715 of record CABFVX010001598.1, on the reverse strand, counting down.
ATCATTTGATATAAGATGATATGTTGTCCTACAGCACGAGAGTACGCATGATCGGAGAGCTTGTGGACATATTTTGACTTGGGATACAATTTGCCCAAAGTTCTCCAATACCACTGTCACCCATCATACGATCTACAACACATATGCTATGCATGAGGAGATGGAACCGCAAAGGGGTGTCACGACCTTTTCGAAATATGCTGAAGATGTTAACATTTTCAGTTGCTTTTGCGTATAGTGACTGATCGAAAGTGACAAATCATACTTTTTGAACAGCTTTCCTATACTGGTCTTCTGCATACTTAATTGCAGTTAGGATTCATGATGGGTTACCAAGAGCGAGTTAAATAAAGGGAAGAATTTTAACTTCGCTAACATATGGGCTAGAGCTTTGTAAGACGTAATGCATGTAGCCACTCCAGTAGGGAGAAGGGGATGTAACAACTGTTGACCCAATCTACCATTAAATGTCAAAATATATATGTCCATCTATGCGTTGTACCATATCTACATCCCAAGTTCTAATAGATTCTAGACCATTTAGGAAAGGTTTTCGTAATGTAAACCTGTAATTAGCCCCACGAATCCAAGGGCTTTTGCTATCATGTGTATCTTGGGAATGAGAAGCATATTCAACCTATTCGGTTGAGGTATAACACTTTGGTTTCCAAAAATGAAATATCTGGTAGTGTTTACTTGGTTGTCAGTGTTATCAATTGTATACATACCGTTTAATTTAATACAAGGAAGTACTGTAGCTAACTGCATTGTTACTAATGAAAATTAAATCGATCGAAAGTGTTTGTGTAGCCACGCTTCCGTATGCAAACTAAAACTACAATCACGTAGAACTGTAAACACAAACAAGGTTTCGTTTTGTTTAAATTCCCTCGATAATGTTTCTAAATAATGATATCGTTAACTTGAGCGATACTACGCAAACAGCGTTCCCCGTATGAAATTAAACTCTAAGGGACATTACGGCACCTTGTTTGTCATACTTAATTGATTAATATTTAAAAACCCTTTTATCACAAAAATAATTTGGTAAAAAATATTGTGCCACCACTTCCTGATTTATAACTGTACAAATTAAATCACATCTAGCCTTTATACGTCTATTTAAATTTTAAAAACACAAAACAACATCAAAGTATTAATACAAATACACTTTGCACCTAAACCCCTTTGGTTTGGAAAAAGATAAAAATCCAGTTGAATCTTAAGAAACGTTTTTATGTTTAAAATAAAAGATTACAACATATTTTAGTTGAAAATCAGTTTGCAACAAATTTGTTTAAGGTACCTTTAAAATGTTGATTAATATTCCTGGGCTATAAGTAAAAGTCAGTAAAACTGAACCAAAACACTGAAATGTAATAATAAAAATAAAGCCATATTTTGTAATGGAAAAAATTTCCCCATATTTCACAATACACGTATTACTTGTTGAACCCATTTCTGTGATTTATAACGCGTTTATTGAACTCTTCGAACAAAGTGAAATACTGGAATTAAAAACTTGGACTCTTGCCAAACATTTGATAGATGTGCTTAGAGAACTAAAAGGAATATCCAGAAATAAACTTTCATAAGATAATATTAAATAGGTACAAATATTTATTTTAACTTTGATCAATTGCGAGCTCCTTTCTTGTCTCTGTGACTTCCATTTTCATTCACATTATTTGGTCGAATAGTGCTCTAGGAAGCTCTGGAATGATAATATTATTCACGATACGTCCAACCTTCTTTAACAGAACTTCAAGGATATAAATAAACAGTCAAGAAATGTATCATCAGTTAAAATGAAATATGATCGTTCACAGCTATGATTTTTGTGGATAGTTTACCGATTGTTGTGTCTCTTCTAGACTAAAGTTCCTTTAGTCTTGTGAAAATATAATCATTTGGTTTAAAAAGTGATTGTCTAATACCCATAGTAGATATTAAAACTATAAGAAAAAACACCAATATGACTTGCTCAACACTTTCTGGGTAATTTTGAAATTTTCATTGACAAACTTAATTGAAATAAAATAAAAAGTATTGAATGTCACTTAGTTAATTTGCAATGCATTCTTCTATCTGTTTGGATTTTTTTCATTGCTTGCATTAATTGGGTAGGTACAAGGAAGGTAGACTTTATAGGAAATATATCCTCATTTTTTATGAGCAAGCCGTTTATATAAAAAAAACCTCAATATACACGGGCGAGATTTAAAGACTAATCGTTTCAACACCGTCAAAATAGAATGAACACACTTGACGTTTAATTTACGTTCCCATTGAAAAAATAAAATTAAATGCTATATTTTTTATTCCAATTTTTTTAATTTCTACTATTAATACACTACATTAATTAACTAGCATTTGTCTGTGGCTTCGCTCGTATTAAACATTACATCAACACATTTGACAAATTCAAATGTTAGAAAAGAGTGAAAATTATTCAAGGGCAGTGTTTTATGTAGTACTAAGAATCATTAATGAATTAAAAATAAGCACGCACCTCATCCCCTCCATATCCTTGCTCATATCAATTAGTTTTTTGTACCAGCAATACCAACCACGACGGATTTCCACTGCGTGCACCAGTTTTTTGTACACTATTTTATTTGTTGATATGAGAGCGTGATGGTGTAGAGCTTACCATGGTTCCCTGAAAAATAAGTTATATGACAGAAGAAGTTCCTTCTCGATTCAAAGAATAATTTCGAGTTTAATGTCAACAAATAAACATTCATTATAAGAATAGATTATTTCTTATTTGTATCTTTTATACTACTTATATAAAAGTAAAACTCCACAAAATTCGAATATGCATGCAACGCTTTTATTATATATTGTATTGTATGAGTTTTATTATATGTTTAGGTTTACTAACTAAGGAACAAAAATGAAGTATATAGAAAGAAGCACTCTATAGTAAGCCTCCTATCACACCAAATAAAACGGTGCTGTTGATTTAGCCCTAGAATGGTAAGGTGAATATTTTGGCCTTAAATGTTAAGGCGGGGTATGCCATACCCCAGTTAGAAATAGGTCATTAAAATAACGCAAACAATTTTTTTAAATATTTTTTGTTTAATGTACATCATGTAGGCCTATTATAGCTATATATGATTTATATATTATGGTAAAATATTTTAAATATAGTTGCTATATTAAGTAAGGAATAATTTAAAAGTTAGGAATCATACTAAATATAAAGTTTCTTTAGAGTTATTTTACATAGAATAGCTCACTCAG